>VZUA01032326.1:0-22669 GCA_013401035.1 Horornis vulcanius | reverse complement strand
AATGTGCACAAATTAGCAAGAAGCTTCTTCCTACCACGGAACAGGGCTGCAGCACACAGACAGGGAAAAGGGCTTCAGGAGAACAGAAAATGACACAAATTGCCTACAAGCAACTCTGGCAGGATGGACATGGGCAAGCATTACCTACCTGGTGTTCCTAGCAAATTGTTATCTCTCATAAGCCTGTAGTCCTCTTCACTCAGGTTGTTCACAAACTGATAGAAAGCTTCTTCTCGATCTAACCGATCCAGCTGGCTCTGACGTTGGGCTTCTGATTGATCAATACTTCCTTTATCACTAGAATCTGAGCTTTCCATCTTGGGGAGTAGAAGAGTACCTAAAAAAGGAGAGAACAAAGCCTTCATCGAGAGCAGTGAAATACAGCATGGAACTTAGGCATGCTTGCAATGGAGAGTGAAGTACAGGTTAAAGCAGTTTGCTAATGAAGCTTCAGTCAGGACCGGGTTCATCACCACAGGGATCAAAAACAAAGCATGAACCTCCTCAAGAAGTACAAACAAAACTGATGCCCATCATTACCAAATACTCAACAAAGCAGCAAGCTGAACACAGAGTTTCATCTTCCATAAGCCTTAGCCCATCTTTGCATTCACATAGGAGGTGACCATGATTATCTGCTTTTTGCATAAAATATTCCTAATATCACACCTGCCTCTCCAAGCAGCCTTACAGAAGTGTAGCAAAGGCATAAGCCACCTTGATCATGCTCTCTGAGCACAGGATTATACGTTCCTTGCTTTTTCCTGCCTGCTACAGAAACACCCTCTTCACCATACAAGTGAATTTTAACAGAATGGAGTTATGAAGAACTCAAATGAAGAAGACGCTGTGGAACCCTGCACATAAAAAAAGGAAAGGTGCTGATTCCCTCAAAAAACAAAAAGTTTGTAAAATCAACTTTATAGTTTTACATCAAGAGAGGAATTTGCTTTCAAGTTACAGCTTTTACTGCACTACTGATGTTGATGAGCAAATTTCCAAAACAAAACTCCAGCATACACCAGGTACACCACTGCTTTAAAGACGTGTCTTCTAGGCTGCATATTTTTAAATATAACCGTCTCATATTGTTTTTCATTTGGATGAAATACTTGACAACGTCTCTCTTTCAAGGAAAATAATCGATGAATGCCGTGTCTGTATCTGATAAATATTATAAGGAACACATGCAAATGCAGGAGACATTCTGGCACTGGCTGTGCCATTCAAATACATCAAATGAAGATAAAATAACCAGTTTCCTTGATCACTCTGCCTCACTATTCACAGCACCAAGAATTTTCCTGTACAACTGGTAGAATCTAGTTACTCAGTGAGGTGATTAAGAAGCTAATCCTCTGCATGCTAAAAAGCTCTGCAATAACATTCCCCATCAGAAAACATTCCTTTCATTTAAACCATACTTCATGTGACATGGAAATACTGGAAGAATAAAGCTTTTCTGCTTCTCACTGGAAAATTTCCAACACTTAGACATCTGTCTAGTGCAAAAAGCATCTTTTTTTGGTTTGTCAGCACAGCTGTCAAGTCAAGACTGCCCACAGTTTACATTAGTGCTTCTCCAGAAGAGCAGCACTGCATGATCTCCACGGGCACTTTATTTCAGCTGCTAGGATGGAAATTAAAGTGCACCAACGACCTCAGTGTGTAGCACCAGAAAAATTCCACAGGATAGGACATCCCATTATTGCAGACTTGCAAATTATGAAACTGGTGTTCTGACCCTCTTTGGCTTCAGTTCTGATGCAGCAGAACCTGATTTTAAGTTAATGATATGAACTTATTGCCTCTTGGGGCTACTAGTGCTGTTTGGTTCTTTGAAGTTCTGCCATTTTACCAATTACACCTTTTTTTCAGGAATCAGGAATCAGCAGCAATTACCAGGGTCACTCCTGAGTCAGATGGGAGCCTATCAGCTTTCTCTGCATTTCTAAATCCCTGGTGCAATCTAAAGACTGCAGACTGGCATGTGACGTGTTGTGTTCTGTGACGTGTAAACACTGATAAATGACCCCATTCACGGGGCAGTTGAGCAATGGTTTCTGCAGGTGTGTTCAGCTCTGACCGGGCTCTTAGGAAATCTCTGTGCCCTTCACATGCCAGGCACATATTTCTAACGAGAACACAGCTTCAATCAACTTTTTACAAGCTTTCTGTAGCAGAATTATTACTCCTAGTAGTGTTACTTAAAGACAAGCTGGAGAAGGTACTTTTAAAAGCAGCTCTTACTGGTTCTGGTAATATCTGAATAAGTCTCAAGTAAAACAAGAGACATGCACCCAATTAAAACCTTGAAAGATGCATCAGTTCTTTGGGAATAGACATCAAACTCTAACCAGCACTCCCTTTTTTGCAATAACAATGACACAAAGTCAACAACAAGAATAAGAAAATAAAGACAAGTAATAAGATGCTAAGGGAGAGAAGCAGCACTAAGTTTTGTAAGATATTTTACCCCAAATGACTGTCATGGCATTTACTAACTTGGAAACACGTGGAATGTCTTCAGAAAGATGGCAATATTTACACCTTTGTAAGCACTGGACTAACTCTTCAACGACTCTTAAAAAAGAAAGATGCACTACACATACAAAACATAACATTTGTTTCCTACTTATTTACTACTGAAAATTCCAACACTTGCAGGTACCTTGACCTATGGTCAATGCCTACATGACTCAAAGATATGGGCTTATTCCATTTCAGAAAATGAAGGGGCACCATTCTTGGTCAGGGAAAAAGAGTCAAACAAGTCAAATGGGGGGGAAAAATTTAAAAATCTCGTTTACCAACAGGCTGATGTACAGTTCAATAGGTGATCCTTTAGGAAACGTTTGGAATAAGTCAGTACTACTTATTTCCAGGTTTGCTCCATTTTTTCTTCTCCATCGCCTCTTATCTTCCCTCTTAAACCATAAACTCAGCCAATGGTAAACGCTGAATAGAGTTTACTGCTAAGAAAAAAGCCTCAGAGGTGGGATCTTGCATGAAGAATTTAATTTACATAAGGACTGTTTCTTCTAGTGACAAATTGCTGTATTTTCCTAGCGCAAGGTACTAACAGATTACACCAGCCCCCCATATCCTGATTTCAGGATCCCAGAAATGCTGTGAATCTCTATGGGATGTTTACACTGATGGAAATACAATGGCAGAGAAACACAGAAACAACACACTCCCCCTACCTGACTGCTGACAGCAAATGAGATGACAACGCTTCAAACCAGAGCTCTGATATTAAAACCAGCAAATGAAAACCAGGGTTTCTACCCCAAGGCTTCTGCTACTTTCTATCTCCTCCCTGTGCACTCAGCCCATTGTCCAACGTAAGCCTCACCTCCCAGCCCGCTGCAGAGCTCTCATGGCCAGACTGAACTTACTGGAATGTTTAGGCTTCTCCTGCCTCAGCACAGCTCCACAGAGCCCATCTGGCTGGACAGCAGGATTTCCATGGCTCTGCACAGAGAGGCAGAAATAACTTGAAAATCTGCCCCTCAGGACGCTGCCCTCAGCTCACACCCTGCAGACAATTAAGACTGGCTGAAGGAAGCCAGTAATACAGGGAAGCCTGATGAGGGAAAACCAACAGGTGTACTATTAGCTTACAATAAAATAACCAACATTTGGTTATCTAATAAGCAGGCACAGTTCAACTCTGCTTTTCTTTCTTCTAGTGTAAGGCTTTGTTCTTATCCAAGCTAAAAGATTCAGAATTTCCTCCTTTAGTGTCCTTCCTTGTCAGCACTGAGTTGACATAGGGTGGGGAAGGTCACAATGACGAGCAGGAAGTTCAGATCTGCTGGTTATTGCAAACTTCAGCTGAGATACCCAGATATGAAAAACTCTTCATGGGGAAATGAGGGGGTGACCACCTAAAGATTGCACAAAGCAAGAGAATCAGAGATAAGATAATTTTCTCCTTAAAAAAAAAAATCTTCAGCAGCTGAATATCCTGACAGAGTAACTACAGTGAATTCTTAATTGGTGTTCCCATCCTACCACAAATCAGAAAAGTATCTTCCCTGCAGTTACGCTTCAACAACCTCAGAGATTTCTGAGCACAAATGACTGCCTGTCTCCCCACTGCTGCTCCAGACTGCAGTAAGCCCACAAAAGCTATTGTTTGTTACATTCTTTAATTCAAGAGGAAGTAATACCAATGGTTTCTTCGATAGGGACAATTTAAGAATACTGGATATTCCCTCAATAATGCAAAGTTATCATTCTCACAGCATAAGAAATATTTTGTTTTCTTTCATGCCAGTTGTGTGTAAACTAAATCCAGTCAGGAATGTGCTACTGCCTCAAATCTACTGGGACAGTAAGCAGGGATAACGTGTGTGTCACTTATTTACCTTCAACAGTAACACAGCCTATCTCCATATTGCATAGCACCTGTGGACTTGCAGGATTCTTCCCAGAAAAACTACTAATGGACCATAATACACAGTGATAAATCTCTTGTTCTTCCTCCCTCAATAATGGGCAATATCTCCTGACATCAGTTATCTGTATTGAACACCAAGACACTACCATAGTCTGCATTCCTGGGTTTTTCTAAATATTTAAAAGAAATCCCATAAAACATTAGAACTCTCATTAAACCAACTAGGCAGAACTTAGAAAATCTGACAAACCCTGAAATCACTCACTGGCATGGTTAAATGAAAAAGCGATACCTTAAAATTAAAATCTTCATTAGATTTATGGGGCAAGCGTCAAATTTAAAAAGGACAAGGCATAAGGAATTTAATTAAACTGAAAAAACAACTGAGCTGCTCATGAGTCAGTCAGGTGTGCAGCAGAACTCCCCCATGTCAGTGTTACCGGTATTTCAACCTCACCTGAGAATCTCTCGTGCCCTGTACGGCAGGAATGTTTCCTGAGTTACCTCACGTCCCAGCAACACAGTTAATACCTCTGGATAAACAAAAAAGAGGATGGCAGTGTGGGTGTTCCAGAGATGTCCTCAGCAGAAGGCCAACTTCTCATTTATGATTCATACCCTCATCTTAATTAGCTACTTCAACCGGTAGAGCACCTTGCTTACTTGCAGTCTGCAGAACTGATCAAACCCTTGGACTAAAGGAGTGACTCTGGATGGACGCCAGAAACACTGATTTGTTTGCTTTGGGTCGTTAGAGGCTATTTTCCCTGCCCAGCTTGCAGTGAACATGCCTCAGAGACACTTCAGCTCAGGAGAAGCACAGCACAGCTGCGTGTCCGAGCGCTTTCCACGAACTGTGACTTCAGCAGCTCTGACGTGCCATGGCAGCGCGGCCCCGGCCAGCCCTCGCTCCAATTCCATGTCTCAAATGACACAGGAACAGCAGCTAGAACAGGCAGTGCTCTTACCCCGGCTCCTTCGAGCACAAACACAACCCACTTCACACACAGCACTCATCCAACCCACCCCACCTCATTTTCCTAGAAGAATTCAAAGTTTAAAAACAGTTTCCATGCCAGTCGGTATCCAATTTCTCAATACTCAAAACTAGATGGAAATAAGACATAACAGAAACTACATTTTCATCTTAAATATTTCATCACTCAAGTCTGCAAGCTCAAAGGCAGAAGCAAAATCTTTCAGTGAATCCCATCATTAAAGGAAAAAGACACCCTAAGATAGTGAAATGAAAGTCATCTATTTGCATTATACATGGAGCTTCATTATGAAAAGTTTGTTTGGTTTTCTCTTTTTGTGCAGGTGCACAAGTTTCCTTCTGTGATCACAATGAAGGATTTGACACCACAGGTCCAATACACTCATCTCCATCTTAGAAACAGTAAAAAAGAACACACTTTTCTAGTTTTCAAAGTGGCATCATGAATTCTGAGATTTTTTCCCTGCTATTCTAGCTTTTTACTTGAACTGGGATGAGCAGCAGATTTAGGTTCTTACCAGATTTTTAATAAACCTACCACAAGTTTTAAAATCAATAACTCAGTATGTCCTCTTTAACTCAAAAATTATCATGAAACATGCACCTCTTGGAAAGCTGGAAGAAAGTTTTGTGTTCTATGGAAGCGTTCTATGAAAAGTGCTGTAAAATTTAAATGCCACTTTAACAAGGAGTGTTAAACATCGATTCAGCTTTTTCACTACCCCAGTGTGTTTCAAAGCAAAGGCCCTCAAACAAGATGTCATTCTGAACATACATTTCAAACAATAGAAAGCAAATGAATACTTTTGCAGAAGAGTGGCAGAAAGTTCCACAGAATTAAAAAAAAAAAAACCAACAAACCAGAGAGGAAAAACACTTCAGCTGAACCAACTGTTGAGATAAAGAAGAGAAACACTAACAACTCCTGATAAGTCAGAAAGAAGTGAGGAAATCAGGGCAGAGCTTAGCAATTCCAGAACACTGAGAGCATGTGGAACCAAGATGGAGCTCTGAAAATAAAATGTGGTAACAACTGCCAAAATGCTGGGCTTTGCCATTTATCATCTGCACTTACTAAAATAACACTTTTCACATACAAGTGGAAAATAAAATTAAGATAACACTGCCTTTGCCATCAAATTCAGACAGCACAGAAGAGAAAGCTTGGTGTATATGAGCTGCAGCAAGTTTCCAGCATTGCAGGCTCATGAAATTATGCTCTTTTTGCCCAGAAATGAGCTTCCTGCTGGGTCAGCAGCAGAAGGCCCACTCTGAACCCAAAAGAAGCTGCCCACAAGTAACCAGTGTTGACCCTGAGAGACAGCACTAGAACAGGACTGATATTCAAGGACAATTAGAGTTTTGATTCCTGAAGAAACACAAGCTGTGTTTAGTGAAACATTAAGCCAATCAACACTCACTGACATTCAACTAAAACAGAAAAACCCATCTTTAAATTCACTGCTGAATCTTGCTGTCTCCACACCACTGCTGCTAATGCAGGCACTGCTAACAGTAAAAGGGCAGAGAATGACTGCAACCACAATCCACAGAAGAATTCCAACACGTGTGTTCCTGTTCTTGCTGATATCCAGTGCCCACCAAACACAGAAGTGGGAAATAAAATGAAAGCAAATTCATTTGAATTTAAATAAGCATCTGTACCATGAGAATTCCATTTCTGATGCCATCCCAAGGCAGGGAAGCCCCAGGATTTTAACAGGACTACGTGCACATACACCTTGCACATCGAGACCCAGAGTGCTCTGAGCACCAGATGATTTTAAATTACTGAACTAAGATAAAATGTGTGCTGGCTTTTCCTACATTCCATAATCATCAGGTGGTTTTATAGGAACCCAACCCTGCAGACCTCCCTGAGTCAAAAGCTGAGCCTCAACACTGCACAGCAGCCAAAAGCTCCTAACAAGTACCTCGTTAATACAAACCTGAGCAGTTTGAAGGAGACACAGCCTGTGTTTATCATCTTACCTGCAGCCAGAACCTGTGCAAGGGCAAACCAGTCCCTGGGATGCTCCTGGCTATCCCTACTCAGCACACAAAGCTCCTGACTAAGTTATGACACTGCTAAGCTCTTTAGAAGTTTTGGTTTTGAGAAGCACAAGACTCTCATGGAAAATATCTTGACGATGGAAATGTTCACATTTGGTTTTATCCCTCCACGAATAATTTTTACAAGCTCAGCAGCTGATAAGTTTTCACCAAGACTGAGATAAAACCACAAAATCTTGGATAAACACCCAATAATCATGTCTGGATTCAAGTGTTTCAACACATGGAAACTGAAGTTCTCTAAAAAAAAAAAAAGAATTTAGTTCACTCCAGAAATGTGTTAAGCTACATTAGGCTGGATTTAAATGCAATCTTCAGACTCAAGCATATGGAGTCATAACATTATGTTGTATTATGCTATAATTGTTAAAAAAAAAAAGAAGTACAACAGCTCCACTGCAACTGGAATAATTCTGCTAGGATCAAGGGATTTATTTTGATACATTCCCACAGGGAAGAGGAATAAAGGAACAAGCAAGGCAGGTATATTGATATAGAGGTGTTGTGAAAACATTTCCTTTTAAGGATCACACTATCCATTCCTCTAAAAAACCCCAAATACACATATTGGAGAGAAGACACTTGTAACACTCTTGTCCAAGAATTCGGCAATATGGAAAATAAATATGATACAGATGTCTGCCACTACAGGCTTGAAAAATACTGGTGTGTGGTTATTTCAGTGTCAAACATTTACCCACTCAGAGCTGCTGATGAAGGGAACACTGCAGTTGTTGTGCCTTAGTGGTCTAACATAACAAGAACCCCTTAATTTTATAATCTGTGGTGTGTTTTCCCTTCCCAGGACATAATTCCAAGCTATCATTATTTTAATTCCAAAATGGTTAACCTGTAGAGGGAACAGAGTCAGTTTAAGTGCTGGGTGACCACTAAAACAAAACTAAATATCTGACCCTCAATTAAGATCATTAACTGCCCAAGAAGCAGCCAAGTGTTTATTTGCTCTAGAAAGACTTGACAAGTTGCTGCAATTAAAATTCAGGGAAAAATTAAGTGTCAGAAGTTCTTTTGAACATTTGACAACTATTTTCAAGCTGAAATTACCCAATACTGCCAATATGGACAGCAAAATAAATGTGATGTGTGATTATACTATTGGGTATTACTAAGTTTGTATTCTTGTTTAGGAGCTTCTCTGTATCAAGGCTCCACCTTCCTGAGAAACAGCAATATAATACTACCATTATTTTAAAAATTCAGGGTTTTTTTGCTCTGAAACCTCTTCTCAGGCTTCTACTGCACACTAAAATAAAGACACGTAACTAATCTTAATCACCAAACCTAAATCATCACTATATTATATATACATATATATATATATACACACACTCTATTATACACAACCTGATATTGCTCCCCAATCAAAGCAGATCACTCAAGACAAACCCATACATCCAGCTGGACTTGACAGGGGTTTTGAAACAGAGAAACAGAAACCTTAAATGCCAACAAACAGCATTAAAAGGAGCAGGGAAAAATAAACTTGTCCAGGAAGCTAAGGTGACAGAGCAAAGATGACGTGACTAACTGGGGAGAAACTCAGCACAGGAATAGCAAACACTACAGGTCCGAACAGGTCACAAGCTGATCCAAAGCCTTACACAGCGGGATAGGAAGAGTTCTTCTTGCCTGTCTTCCACAACACGGCTTCTTGCCTCAACTCACGGAAAGCACGGCCTGAAAATACGGCCCTGAAAAGCTGCGATTCCTTCAGGCACTGAACTGTGGACGAGGCCCAGGACAGCAGCTATAACCACCCCCTCCCTCCACCCCTCCCAAAAGGAGCTCGTTCCAATTCCTCCCCCAGCCCAGCCGGACACCCGGAGGGTGCAGGGCCCGCCTGCCCTCCCTGGGGGCAGCACAAACGCAGCTCCAGGCCCCAGTGGAGGATCAGGGTCGCGGCGAGAGGCCCCGCCAGGAGAATCCCGGGGGTGACGGAGCGCGGCCCATCCGGGCACACCCGCGCTCGGACCGCCATCACCGCACCCCGTTCCCTCACGGCACCGCGGATGGAGCCTCCCGCGCCCCGCCGAGCCGCCCCGCCGTCCCCGAGCGGGCACCGAGGGGTCCCACGCCCGCCCCGGGCGGAGGCCGCCGCCGCCTCCCCCGGGCCTGGGCCTCTCTCTTCCCCGGGCCATTTTGAGAGCCCGCCCCCGCCCCGGTGCTCACCGCCCGCCGCCGCCGCCCGCCGCCGCCCGCCCAGCTGTGGGTGCGTCNGCCGGCAGCCGGAAGTGGAGGCGCGCGCGGCCCCGCGCAGGCGCGGCCCGGGAGGGCAGCCCCGCCCAGCGCGCGGCCCCGGCCCTCAGGGCCCGCCGCCATTTTGGTGCGGGGCAGGGGCTGAGGGTGGGGCGGCGATGCCATGGCTGCTGCTCAGCTCACGGCCCCCAGGGAATGTGGAGCGTCAGGCGTGCCCGCCCGCGGTACGGCGCAGCGGGAGGGTCTGTGTCCTCACTGTGTCCCCACGGTCCCCTAAGTGTGGGGCAGTTACATGTCACCTCAGGTGTGTGTGTGCTGGTCAGAGGTGACTCCATGCAAGGCCAATGGTGGCCAACAGTGCAAAAAACCCACATAAATATTGGCAGTACTGGTGTCTGCTGGTGGGAATATTCACCTTCCTCTCCCTTCTAACCATGGGCATTCCTTCCTCTCTATATTTAGGCATTACTTTCCCTCCAGGCTTTGGAATTCCTCCGCCTCTAACCATTGACAATGCTTCCCCTCTAACCATGGATGTTTCTTCTCCTCTAACTATGGCAGAGCTTCCCCTCTCCCATGGTGTTGTGTACTACACACGGTTGGAATGCCCTATGGAAATTAAGACACTCCTGTATCCTTTCCGATGTGCACTCCTTATCCATTTTCCGATGTGAGCCTTAATTAATTGAATGCCAGACTTCCCATGTTATGTAGGGTTAAGCACTTCTGCAGCTTTCCCCCTCACCACTGAAATTATCAAGGGCAGCTGAGTTTTGAAAGATCCCATTTTAATGCCCGAAAGTCATATCTTGCAAAGGTCTTGCAAGAAAGTCATCTTCATAGTATCCGATGCACAGAGAAAAACACATTCCTGAGGATTTACACCATTTCAGGAAGCCCACGAGACACCTTTGTTTTTCCTTTTGGTGGTTCATTATAAAAATAGCACTGTCAAGTTGAGGGGGTGCTGCATTTAAAGGCTGTGGAAACTGTTGAGTTTCCACTCAACAATACGTGCCCATCTTCTAATGTAAAAGAAGTGTTTTTATATATTCACACTTTAAGTTTCCCCCGTCAGACTTGAGAACTCAAAGGCAGCCACAGTGTCCAGGTGAGAGAACAGGGAAGGGACAGGTACAGGGCGTATTTCTCAGTTTCTCATGAGTTTCTCATCAGTTTTACTTGCCACAGCCTGTGACCAGGAAAGGAGGATGCCAAAAGCCTTAGTAATGGGGAGCAGGAAGAAGTCCCACTTTCATCTGGAGCAGGTGTAGGTTCCCAACTTTATTTTTGTTCAAATAACCAGTACATAAAACAACTGAGTTCATTACAGCTGCAGGACAGGTGATGCTTGATGCACCGCATAGCTGGAGTGATGGAGAGGTGATACCTAATACAGCATAAAACTTGCTTGTAGAATGTTCACCTTTTATGTTTTTAAAAGTAAATTTGGGTTGGGAGAGTGAGTTTAGATCGGACCAGTCCTTTGCATCATTGCTGAAATTACAGTTAGATTTACTGAAGGGTCAAACCATAAACTAACAGCTCTGCTTTGACTGCTAAATGTGAGTAAAATTTAAAAAAACAAACAAACAAACAACCCCAAAAAAAACCCACAACAACAAAAACAAACAAAACCAAACCACAAAACCAGGAAGAGTAAATTTAATGTCACAAAGCAATTTTGTGGTTTTAATGCACCAAAATATTTGTCATTGGGAAAAGTTGTCTTGCTCCTGAGCCACGACAAATGGATGTTTTATGTAGGCAATGCTCCAACCCCTAAAAATTCTAGTGGCTGAAGAAACTGTATCCCCCAAAGAGACTCCGTGGCTGAGTGTGGGGGCAAAAAATCCATTCCATTGTCAAGCGTGGATAATTCAGGAAGCAGGTGATGGGCACACAATTGATCCAGTCTATCATGGAAAGCCTTGTGCCCACGATTGATAAGGCAGCCACCAGTGTGAGTATTGGCAATTAGCACAGCAGCAGCACATTCCTCAGTGTCACCTCAAAGGAAATCAGAGGTGAGGGCACTGCCACAGGCTGATGGTGCAGGAAAGTGAATCCTGCCTTTTCTCCCCACTTTTCTGCACACCAGGCAAGGTCAGAACAGGATAAAAGTGGCTTTGTTTAGACACCAGTAACTTAAGCAGCAAAATATTAGGCATTATTGAGCAAATGGGAGGTGCAGCGTATTCGGTTTGGATGGAGGAATAAGATGATGGTTTGTGCTCCTGGAACAGCCTCCTGACATCTGACACATCACTTTGTTTGTCTCTTTCCCCCTCAACAAAATCAATTTACTTGATTAATCTTACCAAAAGTCTTTAAAATCATCAAATGGCAAAGCGACTGAGGAATAAAACATTCTTCTTCACATCTGTGGGTGAGCTCCAGCTCTTGAGGCAGACATTTGCCAGTTTGCTGGGAGATGAGCACCTGTGAGGAGCAGAGATGGCAGCTGGATCCTGCTGATTCACACCTTCCAGTGGTAAAAGCCTGGAGCTGAGGTCCAGGGCACACAGCTGAGGAAAAGTCTCTCCCTTGGTGTGATTCGGTGGATTTATTTGCAAATGCCCTCACAGAGTCGATCAGGTACAGAATAAGCTCTGATTTTTTAAAACCACTTAATGGATTTCAGCATCCACTTGACATTAATAACAATTAATGACCTGTGCACACACATCTCCTTAACAGCTTTGACAAAATTAGGATGGGTGTAGCAGCATATTTCAAAAAGCTCGTAGGAGGGAAATATATTTGCATAGAGAACTTTGCAGTATAGGGAAAAATCCAAAATCTACAGCAAAAGCGTGGTATAATTTCTAATGAAGTGTTTTCAGTATGCTCTGTATGTATAGCAAAAGAGAATTGCAACACTTTTCCATAGCAAGTTTAATGTCATTTCCTTCAATGAGGGTAAATAAATTTGCTTTAAATTCCCCAGGGTTTTGAAAACTGCTTATTAGGTATGCAGTGATAGATGAAAAAAATGTAATTTTTTTTTGCAAAGATATTAAAATAACTTCTTCACAATATATCTAAGTAATAATCCAAATGCAGTGAGGTGAGGAAATCTGAATCTCTTAGGAGCTTCTAAACCTGAGCCAAAAAATTAAAAATAAAAGACTCACCAAACTCATCCTTGTATACTCAAAGTAGAGGCAGAGCCAGGAGCTGAGCAGATAAGGCCAGCTGGGCCGTGTAAATGCAGGAATTTTGATTTTCCCCTGGGCTTAAAGCTGGGCTGCTGTTTACTTTTTAAATTGACTTTGTCTTTCTGTAGTTTCTGACAGAAAGATACAGACAAAGTCTGTGATAAATGCAGGATGTGTGAACTTCTGCTGAATACGCTTAATCCCAAATGATTTCTCTGGTGTTTACTGTCTGTACCTAGTTAGGTGCTATAAATCCAGTTGCACCTAAAAAATTCAGGCTACAGAAGATGAAGTAGTTAAAGCAGAGTGTGGCAATTTATACAACCCCAACATGGAGGTGTTTGTTCACATCACCAGAGTGCTTTGTCACTGCACCTGAGCCCTGCTCAGGCCAGAACTAACCAAAGTCAAATGGGAAAAAGTGAGGTTTTATTTTTTCCTCTGGTTGACAAAATTGTCCCAGGCTGTCCAAGAATATCCATGTGCATTTTAATTATGATTTTGTCCTTTCAACTCTGCAGGTATTAATTCAAGAAAACTTGTCTCCTGATAAAGAAACTTCACCTCTATTCAGAAAAAGCCAACTCTGCCAGGTTTTAAGCACAGAAGTTGGTGGATTTTATTAAAACCCTGAGGCAAGAAATCTCATCTAAAAGAGTCAAATGGAAATTAAAATCTCCATAGGTAGGACAGAATAAAATCCTAGACTTGAAAAGTTACCTCATCTTGGCAAATTCCTTACCATGCTTACCAGATAAACTATTTTTTGGCTAGCATTAGCTTCATTTAATTTTAAAATATTTTGATTCTGGGACTATAACATTAGTAAAAAAAATCTTTTAGTAGTGGGAGAAAACCACTGTCTGAGTCTTTTCTCATGGCAAAACTTAAAAAATTAAATTGCTGTCAAGTCTTAATCTCAGCCATTCTCCCAAAAGCAGCCATGCCCAAACAATTTGCTCTGCATTCACACTGGTGCAGCTGAGTAATCAGCCTGATCAGTTCCCTCCTCTGTCACCTGNAGCAGAAAACCCAATCCCAGCCCCTGAAAAGTGGGAATTTCCTTTCAGTGCGGGCTCTGAGCGCTCAGAGGAGCCTGGGTGTGGGTGCTGGTGGCAGAGACTCACTCAGGATCGGGTACATGAGCAGCACTTTCCTCCTGTAGATGTCTGGGGGGAACTTGGCATAGTACACCTTGGCTCGCTGCGTCTCCTCGTCGCTCTGGATCAGGATCTTCCCGATGCGGATGGATCTGCAGCAGTCCCGCAGGCCCTGCTCCATGGCCTCCCCTGCCAGGACAGCACCAACACTGCAGCAGGTGTGACTGAGAAAGGGCTGGGGGCAAGGGCTGCAGGGAAAGGGACAGCCACAAAGGGACAATAGCCAAAGGGACAGGCCCCAAAGGGACAGTTACTAAAGGGACAGGCCCCAAAGGGAGAGCCCCAAAGGGACAGCCTCAAAGGGACAGGCCCCAAAGGGACAGTTCCCTAAAGGACAGCCCCAAAGGGAGAGTCCCAAAGGGGACTCCCAAAGGGACAGTTCCCAAAGGGACAGCCCCAAAGGGACAGTCTCAAGGGGACAGCCCCAAAGGGACAGTTCCCAAAGAGACAGTCCCAAAGGGACAGTGTCAAAGGGACAGCCCCAAAGGGACAGTCCCACCCCTGTGCTGCTGAACAGTTCTAAGCATTACAACACTTGAAGCTCTTCCCCATTCCTCTGTTTCCAGCACACCGAGTCTCCTTGGTGCTGCCCAGCCCCTGGTTTGGTGCTCCCCCCCAGCTGTGCTGAGCTCTCACAGCAGAGCTGGAAAGGTCAGAAGGGGCGGGTGGGCTTTGGGGACATGCCGGTGACAGAGGCTGGGGCACAGTGCCAGGCCGCTGGGTTTGGCAGCACGGAGCCAAAGGTTTGCCCAGCACGGGGCAATGCCAGGGACTCTGCCCCCAGGGAGCGTGGCTGGGGTGGGGCCCTGGCTCTGGGCACAAGGGGGGAACAGGGGAGGGCACCTGGCCCCTCACAGGGAGCAGCTGCCAGGGAAGAGGCCACAGGAGAGCTGTTCCAGCCTTTTGTCTCCTTAAAGGCTAATGGGAGGTACTCCTGGACACTCTGTTATCAAGGATACCTAAGAAAAAGTAACAGCTTAGAATAAATAATAAGACAATAAATAATTTCAAGGAGATGCTGTAACATTATGAAAAGTAGGCTTTGTCCTGTTACCCAGACGTTTTCCTTAATATTGTCATTTACAGTAGTAGAGCTGTTAGAAGGAACCTTCAGCCAGTAAGAAAACAGACCTTGTCTTTCACTGTACTTTGATTGAGAAAGAGGAACAGTGTGTCAATATGACAAATATTAATTGGACTGAAAACTAACTGATAGGTCTTCAAGTGTAATTGTAAGCAGAACACTGAGCAAGGCAGAGCTCCCTTCCTGCTGGATCTTGACCCCACACCACTTAGTGTGTGATCGCTGACCTGCAAAAAAATGCCAAATCATTACTGGTGATCTGCAGCTGCACAGAAGTTGGGGCAGGTCGCCAATACCAAACCTAATCTGGATCACTTAATGAGCTGAGTTTAAATAAACAACATGTTTTTTGTGCCACCAAATGTAAAGTCGTTAGCCTAAGAATAGAGCAGCAGCTGGACTAAGGGGTGGGTGACAAAGTCATGGAGAGCAGTGACTCAGAAGAGGAATAATCAGCTGAAGATGAGCTCCTAATGAGATGCTCTGCCAAGGGGAGCTAATGCTTCCAAGGAACCACAAGGCAAGGCACCAAGGAAGACAAGTGAGGTTTTATTACCTCTGTGGGCTCCAGGAAGTCTTCCTTGAGGGCTGGAAAACACACCTTGGTGAGAAAGCACCCAAGGAACAGAGTTTACTAAGAAATAAAAGGTGAAGTGACATTTTAAATGCAGGCACTGGGAAGGCACATGACAGATTTAACCCTAAAGGGTGGTGAGGCCCTGGCACAGCCTGAGAGGCTGTGGCTGCTCCATCACTGGAATTGTTCAGGGCCAGGTTGGAAGCAACCTGGGATGGTGGAAGGTGTCCCTGCCCTGGCAGGGGGTAGAATGGGATGATCTTAAAGGTCCCTTCCAACTCGAAGTATTCTGTGATTCCATGATTTATCTGGCAGAGGGGTGTTTGGGAGCTGGACATCAATACAGGTCACTGTCTGTTTTTAGGACTGGGGAAAGCTCTCCACTGGAACAATCCACACACACTTTGCCAACTGTGGCAGAGTGTCTGTCCCTGAAGAATCACTGAAAATACCTAATGAGATTTTTTTTTTTCCAAAGGAAACACTCTGGTTTGAACAAGCATTAATTCAGAGGAATCCAGTGGCCTTCATTAGGCAGGAATTGGGAGCAGGTTATGAGAACAGCTCCTGCTAGATTTGTTCTGGATAAATACAGAAACCCTGTGGCTGCAGGCAGGGGCGAAGGGAGGGATGAACCAGACAGCACAGCCTGCACACTGCCTTGGCTGGGCTGCCTGTGTGCTCCCAGAGAGGTGAAAAGGCTATTTTTACCTAACCTATCTCCCATTCCCATACTCAATACTTTGTTTTTGTTTTGTTTTGTTTTTCATTATTAACATTATCAGTGTGAATCCTGGCTGCCCTCAGCAGCACCAACCACAGGGCAGTCAGTGTTTGCAAACAGACACCATGCCTCAGACAATTCATTGCCAAGCCTTTTGCTTTAGCTCTGGCCTGTAAGAGCACCATCAGCCACTGGGAAACTTAAACCCATTACAGAGCAGGAATACAATCAAGCAGCATGAGCCTTATTGCAATCCCTTGGCATTTTGAAATGTCAGGTGCCCACTGGGTCTCGTTGTTTAGGGGAAGCAAAGACTCTGGGCTGGCTTTATTGCTTCATTCATTTGTGTGGAGAAACCAGAATGGACTTAAAATCCCTAAGTGAAAAATTCAGGAAAGAAAAAGTGATAAACACAGAATGGGGCTGGAGGAAGAAAGAGATTTCCAAGATTTTTTTCTTATTCACTGTTGATGGTCACTTTCTTACTTACATCCAGAACAGAGTTCTGATGGTCACTTACCAATCTTGGAATGTGATTTCTGACGTCTCACATGCAGTCTGAGAGTGTCAGTGACTGGGTACTGGTGCCTGGTTAATCCCAGGGATAGCAGTGGGGAGGGACCCTGAGTGCCTTCTGCCTGTTCTGTTTGGCAGCTGTTTCAACAGCAAATGCTAATTCCTCACTCAATGTTTTGCTCTTTCTGGGAATTTAAAAATAACTTGCCTAATGAAGCAGTGCTGAGCAGCTCATATGTCCAGACAGATAGGAGTGATATGCTTCAGTTCAGAAAGCAAAGTCATCTGTGGTGGCAGTGCCTTTGAACAAGTCCCCCAAGGCCCTTTTTCAAATAATCCCAGGACTGGCTGAAATTAGTGCTGGAAGAAATTCAGAGAAAGGGGGGAGAATCACGTCAAAGAGCCTGGGATTGGGAAGACATTTCTGGGTGAGCTGTAATCAGACCCATCCTATGACATCCCTTTAGCAGTGCCATTTAATTACTCCTTTACGGACAGGGTTTGATGTGTGTGTGCTGTAGCAGGGACATCCAGAACATGAAAGGAAAATGTGGCATTTACTGAAGGCTTTTCAAAGATCAGTGGAGCTCCTTGTTCCTTGTTAGAGCAATGAGAAGCTGAGCAGAGTGACAAAACTGCCTGTCCAAGAGCAGCCACCAAAGCATGAGCAGAGACAATTACAGGCTATGGCAATTTTCAGCTTCTCCCTCAAAAACACCTTGTTTTGTTAAACATCTTTGATTTTCTATCTCGTGGATCTGGAGATCACCATCCTCGTTTAAGTTTACCCTGCAATGAGCTCATCTGCCTCAACAGGACAGGACACATGAGAACTGTGAAGGGTGAACATCCAACAGGAGCTGGAGGAATGGTTACAAAAGGAGCTGGGCATGATGTGCTGGGAGGCAAAATTGCTGTGGAAAAGCAGGCATGGGGGCCAGGGACATACCTGGCTTCTTCCTTTAGGCCAAGACTGGAGTCAGAAAGTCTGTCCCTGCCCACTTGGAGCAGCCTTAGCCTCTTGCATTGATTTGCTACATTATTGTTTTCTTGATCTAAAATTAAATCATTTGTGGCGCCACAATACATATCAGAGTATAAATGCTAGTCTTTCTAGTATTTCAGTGATAAAATCCAATTTTTTCCCTAGCTAGATGAATGATCATTCCACTATTCAAATCAACTCTTATTTTCTTTAATTGCTTCTGATACCCTTGGCACTGTTGAGTGACAGGGTCTGCCCTCCATCCTCAGAGGCCGCAGGGGGAACTCAGCAATGTCCTTATCTCCACAAAAGGAGATAACTGATCCTAAAAAACCTGGTGGTTTTATTTGGGGCAGAAAGGATGAGGAAAGTATCCATCAGAAGAGTTTTCCACGCAGAGGTTCAGGGTACAGCCCTTTGTTAACGCTACAAAGACCATAAGATCTGTATCATATACAGCATGTCCATATATTTTCATTGAATTGTTCTTAGAGTGCAATTCATCATTCCCTCGAGTCCTGCATCAAATGCCATGCTGCAAAAAGATGAAATGAAGCCAAACCACAGGGATCATGTGCTGCTTTGCTCTGTGCTCACGCCAGGGAAATGAAGGACTTCCACCACTGGGATTCATCTGCTAAAACCCAGGAGCTTCTGTCCCTCTGTACAGAATAATGAATTTCAGCATCATCCTTCATCCTTCAACCAAGAACGTGGCCTGTGTGATGTCCAGGGCAGTTCAGGCAATGGCACATTTCCTTTTTTGTGCTGGAATCATAACCTAATTCATAACTGTAGCCCTAAATTTAAACTGGTGATTTCTCCCAGCTTGGCCACCCAGCCACTGCTCTCCTTAACCAGCACAAGTCTCCACCTCAGCATGCTCCCTGTAGGATTGCAGGCTTCACACACTTGGCAGTAATTGAGAGATCTGCACCTCTCTGTTCTCAGATCCCAAACCTAACGTCAAACAACCTTGGCCAGAGCTGTGCAGTGAGTCTCACTCACACCAGGAGCTCTTGGATTCAGTCACAAGAGTGACTTTTTGGCTCTTGGTTTCCATCATCTTGGAGTCATAACCCCAGCAGAGACTGGAAGCATTGCAGAGGGGTCCTGCCAGGCACCCACCTTGGAACAGAACCAGGGCAGAGCAGGTGCCTCCAGTCCAGGATCCAGACCATGTCCCCAAGGGACTTGGGGTGATGCTAAATCCCTCTGGGCACAGGGACAGCTCTGGGCACTGCTGGACACCACATCAGGGACTCATTTCAGCAGGAAAGATCCTTAATAGTCTCCACAGCCAACGCCATCATTTTGCAGTATGATCTGATGGGAGATGAAGGAGGGATACATTCCTTAAAAATAATCCTCCTGGTGGTAAATAATGTGATTAAGCAGGCTGCCTAATTCTCCCCCTCAGTATTAAACTGCCCTGTGTATCCCTGGCTGCAGCTCTGCCCCTGTCCCTGCCCTGATCTGTGTCCCCTCCTCTGCTGCAGCAGGGGCTGGTGTCACACAGCCCTCTTTTAGCAGCTGCCTGCTGTAAAAATGTGCCCTTATCTCTCAGACTGCAGTTTATGCTCAGTCTCTTTATTTCCCTTCATGTAATCATCAGACATTTCTGCGTTTTGTCGTGATAAATACCAGACTGTTGAATCTCTGGGGCTGCCAAGAATTGCATCTCAACATGGCACAAATAGAGCTGCTATTTTTTTCTTTCATTCCTTCCTTTAGTTTAACATTTATTCCTACTATTGTTGTCCTTAGAAGGATAAAGACGGCCACATCTCACTAGCCAGTTGCTCCAAATACATTAGATTAAAGATTAAATAACAGGATAACCGAAGGCTATGAAGACTATATTAATATATTGAGATAGTCAAGCAAAGATGTGATAATGTGCTATTCATTATACAGGTGCACCAGTGCTCACTACAGGATAAAATTAGATTGACTCATCTGCAGGTCATGTACCTTGTGCAGCTCAGAACTGGCAGGGCTTTGCCTCGCTGTGCTGACACAGGAGTACCTCAGTCCCAGCCCTGCCTTGCACACAGAGGTGTCTGTGCTCACACCACACTGCACAAGCCACCAGGGATCCTGGTCACCACGGCTCAGGACATTTTTCCCATTCCCACTCTTTCAATGCCATAGGTTTCTCTTTCCCCTGCTGTCAGAGAAAAGAAGATTGGCAAGACTGATGCTGGGTGCCTCCCTGAAGTGGCGACACTGAGAGGCAAACTCAGCTCACACAAACTGTCACTGCCAGGCTGAACAGGCAGCATGGCTCTGTGTTCCCTGTTTTTCTTGATATCCACATCCCAGCTTCCAGCCACCCTCCTTGAGGCACGTCTGCCACACACCTGAGCTGTAAAACCCCTCTTGGTCCTGAGAGTGTTAAGTACTTTTCTCTCAGCGAGTGGATTTGCTGTCTGGAACTGCCTTTCTCGCCACTCACCCCTATTGTTATTTCCATTAAAAGGTTGGAAGCCTAATACTGCGTAATCATGTAGTCTGAGATCTCAAAATGAAATCTGAGGGTAAAGAAAAAGAGGTGGAGGTATGGACAAGAAGTAGAAGAGTCTCTTATGCTTCTTGTGGAAAACAAAGAGATGCAAGATGTAAAATTCCATAGAAACTCACTTGTGTTTGTTAAAGGGATCAATAAGTGCCTGCACTGTCATTTTGGCTGCCTGGGTTATCTCCCTGGGCGACTCATCTGCAGGAAATGCTCTCAGATGGGTGCTCTGTAGGTGTTATCAGCTGGCTGGTCTCTCCGGATAACAATCACTTCCCCTTCTGCATTTTAAGATGCTTCAATATATACATTTTAAAAGAAAAAATCCAGTTAGGAGTTGTGATATCTTGTGGCATCATCCAAAAAGATAAAAACCATTCCATTTTAGCACTGTCAAGAAAATGAACTCCATCCCACCCAAAAGCAGCACACTGTCCCAGTCCTGGGATGGGGAAGGCTCTTCACTGACAGCAAATGCTACTGGAGAAACAGAAACCCAGACACTTGTTTTGCATTCAACTTGTTGGAGCTTGATATTTTTGGAATCTTTTTTTTTTTTCCTCAATTAGATGAAATTTGTCACAGAGTTCAAAAGTTATGGAAATGGTCCAGAAGACAGGCTGGTGATGCAATTGCAGCAACTCTATTTTCTTGGCAAATCAACTTAAATCCCCTAATGACTGGAGAAATGATGCCACAGCCCATTAGTTGGTGGCCACTTACATTCCAAGGTCGCTGTCACTGATGAGAGGGAGAGGATGCCTGAATCCTTCCTTTCTCATAATTAAAGCTCGTGAGCTGCAGGCTCATTTCTAAGGTGCTCCTTTCTACTGATCTATAATGCCACTTTAGAGATGCTAACTAATAATATTAGATTTTCATCAACTCAGATTTGGTAGTGGATGCTGCTTTCAGCTGAAAGAGTTGAGTTAACTGCCTCTTGCCTTTTTTTTTTCCTATTTATATTTTAACTGCATTGTGTGAGAATAATGTAACACCTTCATTCAGACAGAATTAGTCACTGACTTTATGTCGAAATCTTCAGCTTGTAGTAAGCTCACCCACATTCTGACAAGCAGGTAAGCACATACTGAAGACTACAATTAAAATCCTTAATTAATTCCTTAAATTAAGAACATACTTAAATGCTTTGCTAAAGAGGGATATAATCTCCAGCATGCTCAAGATAAAGTGTATGCTTAAGTGCTTTATTGAACCAGTGCTTTTGCTGCAACACAAAGTACATTTGCTGAGCAAAAGCTACTCCTATTGGTGTAATTCCATAAAAACTAGGGGCTGGGGGAGCCTGTGGGCATTTATCACATGGCACCTATCCTGACAGATCACACCTGGAATGTTGGGAGGTGTAAGAAACCTCTGGGATGGGATGTTGACAGTGCATCAGCTGTGCAGGAGCTGAACTGTGCTGCACAAAGCTTAGATGGCTGCTGGGGTCTGCATGGCTGAGATTTTGGGCAGGTTTGGGCTCTGTGTTGACTTTGGGGAAGTTAAATATATTTCTAAGTTGGATATCTATTTAAGAGAAGCACTTATGAATACCCCAGAGAAAGAAATTCCCATTTTTCCCCCTATTGACTTCCTTGTATGAAGAGACACAACCACAATTTAAGTCATTACCTGACACCTTCTAGAGGCCTCCAGCCTGCCAATGCTGCAGGTGCTCTAAACTACCCTGTGGAATTGTCTGCAAAATTCTCTTGCTGCTTTGGGAGGTGGTGAAGACCACTAACCAACCCCAGAGACACTGAGCAAAGGTTGGTGTCACCCAGGGCAGGTTTGTCCCCATCCAAACTCTCCCCAGAGATGGCAGCTCCCACTGGCAGGACAGAGAAGCTGGTGATATTAAATTATATCCCAGTTAAAATCTGACTCTGCCTGCACTCACAAGGAGAAGCCACTTGGCTATGCACAGACATGGATGATGGTTCATCCAGCAGTTACAAGTGTTTTATATGTGCTTTTATATAATATAAATACAGTAGATAAACACAACCCCATTTAACAGATCCTTTCTGTAGCATTGCTCTGGTGGATGAAGGCTCTGCTTGTGTTTTTGGTATCACTCACTCCAAACGTGGACTGGCCAGAGTGGGATTGTGAAAGCACAAGATTGAACAGGGTCCCCAAAATGAGTTTTTGAGCAATATAACCCTGATTATGGAGAAAATAATAACTCAGAGAAACAGCAGCCTTCCAGTTTTTCCAAACTCCATCCAACCTGGCCTTGA
>VZUA01032301.1:0-12457 GCA_013401035.1 Horornis vulcanius | reverse complement strand
AGCTGACTTGTAGGATGAAATAACATTTTCTGTATGAAATTGTTATGAAAGAAGGCCTGGCCTCCTGGCTAGAGAACTGGAATGGAAAGACAGCATTTCTTCCTTTGTCTGTGTCCTCGGTTTATTCTTCACACGGGTTCAGTAAAGCTGATCTAGTTAACATTTGTAAACCACTCAGACCTCTGTAGCCAAAAGAATTTTGTGGGTAAAGCAGCACCAAGTCCTACTTTAGCCTCACTAGATCCAGGTTGAGTGCATGGTGGATTGCATGGTGGATTTGTAAACTTTTTTCGTATTAAATAAATTTAAACTTAGACACTATGGGCATGTCACTCCTTCTTTTGACACTCAGCCTGTTAGTTTGGACAAGGGACAGCTCTGAAACTCAAGTGTGTACTAAAACTCTTGTCTTTATTCAGCATCTTTAGTGAAGGGTTTTTTCCCCCCGATTACTAAAATGGAAGTGCTCATGATACAAAATGTGGTTTATCATTGAAACCTCCCCTTGTAACCTGAAATTGCCTGGGACAGGTTGAGTGAATTCTTCCTTTCCCGCTCTCTGCAGGTCATGTCAAATTCCATCTGCATGTGCTGCTACTGCCACTTGGTGTAACACACCTGTGAGATGGATAAATAGGTGTTTGGGACAGCCAAGGCTGGCAGGGAACACTTTTCTCTGATATTAAATTGACTTCAGTCAAGATCTAATTTTCTCAGGTGCTGAGGAGCTGTATCCTAAGGAGGCAGCAAGAGTTCTGTGGGGTTCATATCTTTGAAAGCCAGGACAGCAGCAGACAGTTTTATATCAGCCATCCCCAAAACAGCAAAGGCAGCTTGGCTGGAGTGTGTGGGGAAAATCAATCACTCCCCTCAGAATCTGGGTTTCTGAAAGTTGGGGATTCACTTTCCAACCATAAAATTAGAAAAGAGACATGCTTGAAATGTGACCTCATTTCCCCCCTCCTTGTTATTTTGACAGACTAATTAAAACAGTTGAGTCATTTGCTTGAAATGGCAACTATAGAAAATATGATGTATCAAATTTTGCAAAGAAACATCACTCCAGGTTTTCAATTTTTTTAATCAGACCTTTGTTTGTCTGACATCTCTGAAGATTTTGTCACTGCCGTCCCCTATAACCTGAATCAGTCATGGGAGGAAACTTTTTTTCTTTTCCTCTTTATATCTATGAGAAAGAATTATCAATAAACCTTCATGATTTCTCCAAATTTTTTACTGCCAAGTCCAGGATGCTGAGGTGTTGGAGGTAAGTTCTGTGCAGTAGTGTGCACATGCTGATACAGGAATTTTATGGGATAAAGAATTCCTTGAAAAGAAAAATAAAATAAATTGCCTTAATAGAGTTTAATGCTTGTGGGTTCTATACAGGCCTACTTTGGAATAACATAATAGGATTATTTCTTAACCTTCTTGCTAACTAATAGAGTTTTACAGGGTTTATCCACCAGAGCTGTTGAAATCAACTGTCTCAAGCAGCAGTCAGATTCCTTCTTAAATTGTTTTTTCTTTGCCTGCCTACAGTAAATAGCATTTCCAGCACCTCACGATGGGCAGTCACCCTCTGCATGCTGCCCCTCTGCTGTGGGAGCCTGAGCTGGCTGCATCAGGGGTGGGGAAATGCCCCTCCTCTTTTGGAAGAACAGCCCACCAAGAGAAGCAAAGTGTTTCCAATGCCAGGATCACCTTGCCAGCTGACAAAAACAAGCAAACAGAGCAGGACAATTTGCTAAGTAGGATCCCTCAGTTATTGAATGACTTGCAGGCAGCTTTACCTGCAGAATACAATGTTCTTGCAGGGCTTGTGTCCTTGCCTCCAGTTTTTATTTTTTGTCACAAGAATTTTGAAAACTTTTTAGACAGAACAAGTTCAGTGAGTGCCTACTCATGGAGAATAGGCACTCACTGAATATGAAAAAATTAAAGAAGCTTTTCTTTTCCCATGCTCTCTCCAGTTGGCTGCTGGTCTGCTCCTGGGTGAGTCCTGTCCATCCTCCTGCTGTTGCTTACCTCTCCCTGCCCTGTCACCACACAGGACTATTTTTTAAATTCAGTTAGATTTAAAAATCCCTCTTTCAAGGGTGCTGCCTGATGCCCTGCACCATGAAGGAGATGAAAAATGAGCAGCTGCCCTCCTTCTTATCAGCCCCTTGTTTTCTGTTGAGGCATCAAGACCTCAGGCCTTGCTGAAAAGAGGAAGAGAATTGGGCATTTATCTTTCCTGGCCTGAAGCAAAGCCCCTCATCCCTCTTTCCATTATGCAGTTGCTATCCTGGATTCTCACTGATACATACAGGTGTTGAAATTAAAGAGATTTTTTGCACTCAGCCTCTGTCTCTGACACTGCACAGAATCAGAGGTGTTTGCTGAAACACAGATTGCTCTCTGGCTGTTCCAGCTTGTCTGCTTTTACTCGGGGACTGTGAACAATCACAGTAGTTCATGTTCTCAAATATCTTTGTTTTTTTAAGATAACAGTATATCCTAACTCCACTGAAGGCAGATGATGGCCCTGGCAGTGGCTGAGCAGTTCCCTGGAGTGCAGGAATGTTGGGAAGCAGCACAGTCACCTGTAGACATTGGCTCAGGGTTAGGGCTATTATAAAACAAGACGAGCAATGGGAAACACAGAGGACCTAAATTTGCCCCCCAGTGTCTGGAGTGACCAGAAGGGTGTGCAGGGGGCTGTCACCACACAGAAATCACAGTGGGCAGTTTGGCAGTGAGGGACAAGCAGCAGTGGATCAGCTCAGCAGGGATGCACCAAGGATGTGCTGTGCACAAAGGAACTGCTCCTCTGGCTTTGCAGTGCTCAGGTGCCATGGACCAGCCTTGTCCAGGAGGATTCCCTGTCCCCAGCAGAGCCATCCTGACATCCTTGCAGGGGGTCTGGCAGGAGCTGTTTGATTCTGAGGCTTTAACCCATTAAAATGCAGCCAGTTTTGCTGGAGAGTGATTTTTTAAGGTGTGCTCTACCTGTGTGACATCTCAGTTTGGGGGGAGGCAGCTCTCCAGACACCCTTCAAGAGGAACACTGACACAGATGGAGGAGTGGCTTTAATGCTTCAGGCAGAGCATTTTGGAAGTGGGGGACTGAGTTTTGCAGTAGGAACCACCACCATAAGGTACCAAGGCAGTGTGATTTCACTAAAGAGAGCAAGAAGATGAGAGGGAGGTGTAGGCAAGTGGCACTCAGGGTTTAAAGGATCCATTTGTAGCAAGAAACATCAAAATTCACACCTTTCCACAGTCCTCGATGGTTTTGTTATCACTGAGATGCAAAGGTCTTCACAAAGGACAAACACAGCAAGATGTAGCTCTTAGTCCTGCTCCATAGATAATTTTCACTCATAATTAGGTGACCTGCTAAATGCAGTGTAAGGACTTGTAGGGTCATGGATATGAGATGTTTCCTTTAGTCAACAAAATCTTGAAGTAATTTAAAAATAAAAGACAAACCCAGATTTTTTTTTTTCAAAGGCATAAAAGGAAAATATACTATATTCCCTTTTACTGGCTTCCATGGGATTTTTTGTGGGGTTTTCTAGTTCAGGAAATAATATAAAAATTAAAGAATAATTTTTCAGAATAGGAAGGAGCCTTCACCACGCTGCATGACTGGAGGGATCTGTGTGGCCTCACGTGCCACTCCAGGGAGCACAAAGAGAATTTTTAATGAAGTCTTAATCTCTACCCTGATGTGAAATCCTCTCTGGACGTGTTTCCTTTGATTACAGACACGAGTGCCTGTAAGAAATGCTAGTTAGAAGGCAGCACTGTGTATACATCTCATTATACAACCTGACTGATTTCAGGAATAAGTTCTCCAAAGTTTTAAGAAACTTCTCTTTTGTGTTTGTGGGTTTTGGGGGATTTTTGTNCAACCTGACTGATTTCAGGAATAAGTTCTCCAAAGTTTTAAGAAACTTCTCTTTTGTGTTTGTGGGTTTTGGGGGATTTTTGTTTTGGTTTAGTTTTTTGGTTTGGTTTTTCATTTGTTTTGGTTTTGGGCTGGGTTTTTCCTTGGTTTTGGTTGTGTTTGGGTTTGTTTGGGGTTTTTTCCCTCCTTTTTGATCTGAATCTAGAAGTCACATCCCTCTGTCACAAACAATTCATGTCACAAGCCTCAGTTGGTAACATCTTTAATCAAACCCACTGACATGAGGTGTTCTATCTGGTAATTCATCCTCAGCACCTTTGGAAAGGCAGGGTGGCCATATGAGTTCTTTCATTCTCCCAAATTCCAGACAAACTCGAGTCCTGCCCCATGCCCTGAGTGCTGCCTTGCTCTGTGACCCTGGGCAAACCAAGTGCTCTGTTTAGATCTTGTGTTCCCTGACACATGGCCACACACTGACTGTGGTGAGAGGAGGGTCTGATCTAGGCTGACCAACAGCAGAGAGGAGGTGCAAGAGGCCCCAAAGCAGAGGAACTTCATGACTTTAGGCAGCTGGGGCAGAGCTCCAGCAGACCAAACCGTGAGGAATTTGATTGGTTTAATGTGCTTCCAAGTCATGTAGGTCTGAAAGTACGGTGTGAGAATGCAGAGTGAGAGAGAGCCCATGAACTAGGTGATTATAAACTGCTCAGGAGGTAATTCTGGCTTTATGGAACTCCCTAGACCAGTGACTTCTTCAGGTTTCCCCACAGAAAAACTTGAATTTTTTAAGCAGTGTTCGCTCCATAGATACAAAAAAATTGCTTCTGAAATTACTTTGATGTACACTGAGTTTTATCTGCTTCGGTTGGGCTATGGAATAGTTTTTCCTGTGTTATCTGTTGTCATCTTTCTGATGTACTGAGATTTGTATTAGCTCGTTTCCCAACGTTCTGAGGAGGAGATAAATAAATGCCTGTAACTCTGAGAGTGAATGCAGAGTGATAACAAAAGAATATGCCTTCAAAAATGATGGATTACCATAAGAATGTGCATGTTTGCTCTTGTAGGTATAAACCAGCCTCATAAATTTACTATCAAGACAAGAATCAACCACGAAGATGTTGAGCCTTTCCTCCTTTCAAAAAAATCTTTGATTAACATGGAAATATTTGATTTGATTAATATGGAAATTTTTGGATTCTAGTCCAGAGAAAGCTAATGCTGTAATGGGAGAAGGCAAGGATGCTTATCCTGCTGGAAGAACCCAGCTCACAGGGGAAGGGATTATAGGATTTGCTATGAACAGTCCTGGGTTGAAGAACAAGTCCCTTGTTGTAAACTTGTGGTGTTTTAACCAAAAAATTGCTACCCCACCTGTGTATTTTCATGGTACATTGTGTTTGAGTAGGTTTATTTTACTGTCGGTACTGATTCTCTGTAGTTTGTATTTTGGGGGTAATTTTTGAGAGATTGCATCTTAGAGACAAAACCTTAAGTTTGCTCCTTTGGTTAAAAAAAAAAAGAAGATTTAGAATACAGACTTATGAATGTAGCTCTGTGTGTATCCTGTTTAGGAACACATTGATTTACAGTAACTATAATCCTACATTTGGGGTCTGGAGTGCCAATATTAAAGAAAATCCATCATGATGACAATGTAATAAATGTAATATGCATGTTGAAATGAAAAATATAATTCATTTTGATAAGCCTTATATATCCCATATTACTGTGTTCTTTGAGGAACATTCTCCCTGTTCTCTTTCTCTCTCTTAATATATGTCTAAAGTCTTTTCCTTATGTCTTTCCTACCTAGCATCACCCTCTCCTTGTTCATTTTCTGTCCAAAGCAAAACCCTTCAGAGCAAATCTATGTTGAATTCCTACTACTCAGGTACTAGTGCCAGACTTTTCTTTCATTCCTAAATTTTCTTTGCTTTTGTACGTTACCCAATGTAACCTATAATAGACCGAGGCTTCTGAGTGTGAGACACAGCTAACCTTGTTTTCATTTTCTGTAACTTTTCTTTTCCTGTTGATCCTCTGTTGATTTCCATTGATCCCTGTCGTGTGGGTGAACGGAATTCCATCTCAAAGTTTCATCAGACACCGTCCCATCGACCACGCTGTTAGGTAAGAGGACAGGTATGGTGTGCTGGGCTGAGCTGGAGAGCAAGCACCCTCTCTGTGCCATGGGAGTGACACTGGGAGGTGTTTGGCTTCCAAAATCACAGCTATTCCTGTGCTCATGGGTTAATCAGAAAGCTTTTTGTTTCATTCACGTTTTGTTATTGCTGTTAAATGGAAGAAAAGGAAAGAAACATTCAAAAATTAAGGTTTAGTCGTTTTTTCGAGNCAACCTGACCCCGAATGTTTCCAGGCCTGGGGCATCTTCCACCCCTCTGGGAAACCCCTGCCAGTGCCTCACCACCCTTTTTATATCAAGTTTCTTCTTTGTATCTAGTCTGAACTATCCTATTTCCATGTAAAACCACCCTCCTTGCTGTGTGTGAGGCTTGCCTGTACCTGCCTCAAGAGTTGCAAATTTAAGTGAGGATTTGCATGTCTGCCTGCAGTTTTGGGTAAAGTTGCACGTATAAAGGTTATCTGGAGAAATTCCTGGCTGGGTTTGGGGAAGTGGCTCCACCTGATTCTGTGTATGCTGAGAATTAAATGCTAAATCTTTCAGGCAGTCAGGTATGGATTTGTGAGGATAACAATCAGGCAGGTCCTGAGAGGCAGAGACTGTTCTGTGGCTGTATAAGATATCAGAAAGAAATTCTCCTCTGTGAGGGTGGGCAGGCCCTGGCACAGGGTGCCCAGAGCAGCTGTGGCTGCCCCTGGATCCCTGGCAGTGCCCAAGGCCAGGCTGGACAGGGCTTGGAGCAGCCTGGGACAGTGGGAGGTGTCCCTGCCCATGGCAGGGGACTGGCATTAGATGTCTTTGAGTTCCCTTCTCACCCAAACCACTCTGATTCTCTGATTTATGAATTCCTCTGCTATGGAGCAGAAAGATGATGTGTGGCTGATCAGAATCTAGCCAGTGGGATTTATCATTTTGGATTATCTACAGTAAATGTTCCTTGCAGACACAGTAATCTACCGTGACTGCTTCAAACATCACTCAGAACATGTGCAAGGGCCACAGTGAGAGCAGGGAGAAATGACAACCAGTGGCTGCTCCTTGGTTTACAGCCTGGCACGGAGCTTGGAGGGGCTGCCACAACACACACATCCATCCTGCTGCCTGCCAAAATGCTGTGGCGAGGGATGAGGCCTCTGAGTGGGGTGGGGAAGGAAAGGAGATTCCATTTCCCAGAGACTCAGTGTCACCAACAGAAAAGCCTAAAGGCAGGGTTCTCTTTTGGTGTACCTTAGAAACAGGGCCCTGACCTGCAGTTTGGTGGAAGAGATCAAACTCTCTCAGTCTGGTGTTTGGCATCTGGGAAATCCTGGCCATTCTTTGAGGGAGCTGTTTTCCCCCCTCTGCCCTGATGGAATGAAGCTGTGAACTACACTCTTGGTACTCTGAAGCTCAAGAAGCAATGAACAGGTTCCCTCTGTGCTTCTCCTGGCAAAGCAAAAGCCCCCAAAACTTTTAAAACCCCAAATTTTATAGATGAAATAGGAATCTAACCAGCCTGTGCTTATGTATTCAAAACTATTTCCATTTTTTTACTAAGCACTATATCTGAGTAAGGATTGATATCCCTGTTTTACACAAGGGAAGTTAAGTATAGAGCATTTTTAAGACATGAATTACACAGACTGGTCACTGTCCCTGTTCCACCTGAATTTAACAGCCTGTGAAACAGCCCCTGGCATTGGAGAAATTTCAATCTTGTGACTTGCAGACAAATTAAAACCTTGGTGTTCTGGTTTCTCAGACAAATCCATCAGAGATGTTGGGTGTTGCTGTATGAGCAAAATAAGTTTAATTTTTGATGTTTATTAATATTAATTCCCAGGGAAGAAAAACATATCTTGAAAAGGGATCAGTCATCCCACTACCAATATCTGTACCAGCAATTCAGTACTGTTTGTTCCCATCTATTATGCTTTCTGCTAATAAATGTTCTATATTTGCAGTATTGCATGGCTCCCCAGGCTTAGCTGTAACATGTAAGATACAGGAGATTTGGGATTTGCCTCTATCCCAATTCCTGATTAATACTTTTTTATTAATGCATGTTTTTAGTGAAGTCATTTTCTCTTCCAGTTGTGGACAACTCTGGATTTTAAATGTTTTGCTCAAACATCTTCACTAGAGAAGGGAATATCTAACACTTAAAAATAAATGAGGTAGATTTCCACTTGAAGATGAGGTAGCACAACCTTAGGGATTATTTTTGGAGAAAAGATTCATGTCCAGTAGCTCTAGAAGATGTTCAGGAGCTCTCATCAGGGCAGTCTCTTCAGGGGAAGCAGCATGTCCTTCCCTTGCATCCATTGGCATCCCCTGGCAGCAGGAAGGGACATTTGGCCTTGTTCTTGTTCCAGCTGCTCATGAGGCTCCTCACAGTAGTCGCTGCCCTCCAGAGAGGACAGGGATTTTAGTGCCTTGCAGATGGGCAGAACGAGCAGAGAGAGCTCCCTGACACAAAGTCTCAGAGAAAAAACTGGCTGTGCTTGGAAAGACACAGAAATTTTCCATGGATTTTAGATTTCTGTTGGGTTTTTTTTGCCCTCCCCTACTCAGTCTGCTGTGTGTACATCCCCAGCCTAGTTTAAATAACTCAAAGATGTTAAGAAGCCAGTATTGCTGCTCTAGCAGGTACCTCCGTCATTGACTTCTTAAATTGTGGGATGAGTTATTTTTATGCAATGGATGCTCAAAAATTCAATGGCTTCACCTGCTCAGTTGCATCAGAAGCCTCCCAAGCCAAGTCAGCCTCTAATAAGGAGGTGTGGGAGAGGTTTTCCCAGCACTTCCCTCTGCTGAGGTTGGCCAGGAGCAGAGTGAGCCACAAAGACCTTTGTAGGCTGGCACTGAGCTGAATTTCTCTTACATTTCTTCCTGCCTGCAGAAGTGGAAAGCCCTCTCTTCCAGTCTTTAGTGGCTTGTAGTTTCATGTGCTGTTTTGAAGTTTCCAGTTGTTTTCCAGATGTATCTGAATTCCTCTGGAAGGTGGGTTGATCTGGCAGCCTCTTTTCACCGAGGAGGCAAAGAGAGATTTGATTTGGTGAGGTCCACACATCCAAAGAGCTTCACAGTTATTACATTTGTACCAAATAATCCCAAATCATTGCCCACCTCACCAAAGCATCTTCTTTGCATCATTAACAGGATTTTCTTCTGTGCTACCTAATGAAGAAAATGTATGCAATAGTTTTTATAAGATCAGAGTACTCTTATGTGAGAATACTCTTATCATATTAGAATAATATTCCTATTAGAATACTCTTACAAGATTAGAATACTCTTAGGTTTGGTGCTAACCAAGCAGTTCTTACAAAGTTCTAGAATCTAGAGAAGAATTACTTAACTTTAAAAAAAAAAATTATGAACCTGTGGCTTCTTCATGCCTTTGAAATGGAAGGTGCACCCTCTGCACTCTGTCAAGGCTGCTGTCAGAAGGCTTTGCTAAGCAATGTGGCCTTTCAGAGCTCACTTGATATCCTTGGATAAATGATGTTTTGCCTTTGGTTTGCCATACCACTGTTGGTATTGTAGATAGAATATTAGAGCTGGATATTTATCATATAATAAAGCCCTGACACACACAAAAGAAAGCAAATTATTTTTCATCTTGCATCATATCCCTGGTGTAAGGGGAAGAGGTATTAGCCATGCTCTAGTCACCCTTGGAAGGTGTCAAAGAATTGACAGCCTTTGCTCTAGTGTGGAGAGACTGGCTCTGTGTCTAATTAAATCCATCACAAACACCACTCCAAACATAATTTGTTTTGTGCAAAGGGTGTCGTATCGCATCTTATCACTTGCCAAGGCTAAGAGAATAAAAAATATAAGCAGATATGATAGCCCTGTCATTTCAGGCACAGGAAGAATTTGTGGACATTAAAGCAAAAGTTTTGAGAGAAGCTTTTCCGTATGTAGAAGATGACACATCAGTGCAACTTTGCTTTTAGTTGTGAGAGGCATGGGTGAGTTTTCTAGTCAGGACACAGCATCATACTCTGTGTCCAGATATCCATTTGTCAGTCTAACTGTGTTTAAAAAACAAATGATCTCAATAAAAGCAGCTAAAGCTTTAATCCCTGAAGGTGCTCTGGAGGAGCAGGACCCCTCCCAGCAGCCTTACTGGGATGTTGCACAGGGCTCTGATCATACAGAGCCACTTTCAGACTGGCAATCTAATTTCTCAGCTGCTCTTTGTCTTATCTGTGACATTTATGGAGAAGTTCATCAGTTTTTCTGTGGAGGCAAACATATTTATTTTACTTGTCTGAGTAGCACAAAAGTACAGAACACAAGGTGGTGTAGCAGCAGGCAAGCAATAATAACTCACTGTCAGGGATGCTCATCAAATGGGGGAAGATTCCACTGAAGTGACCTCTGCTCCAGCTCCTCCCTGCATGCTGGACTCTGTTACTTCTTGGCACAATGAGACCTCAGAGTTGATTTCAGCAAGTTCATGATTATTTCCCCAGCAAAGACACTCACAAAAAGCACCATTTCATAGGCAGGGAGAATTTGGGAATATGTGTAGTTAGCATCATTGCCTTTGCTTATCTGCAAATGAGATACCTGAAGAGTTTCCCCATCAGCCAAATTATGTAAGAGACAGGGAATCACAAATTTACTGTCTCCTACAGAATTTCAGGGTGAGGGTTGAGCTCTCAAGCTGACCACAGAATGGTTTGGGTTGGAAGGAACTTTAAAGCTCATCTCCTTCCACACCTTCCACTGTCCCAGGTGGCTCCAAGCCCTGTCCAGCCTGGCCTTGGACACTCCAGGGGTGGGGGATCACAAAAATGCCAGGTTTCAGAACGAAAACATCTGTGTTGGCAAAGGCCATCTTAATATGGGGAGTAATTGTGGCACTGGAAAGGGTTAACAAAGAAGCTGGCAGCACACTTTGCTGTCACAGGCTGCTGATGCTAGAAACAATCCTGTCATAAACAGCAGGTTCCCAGCCACATGCAGAATACCTGCCTTATTTACAGCTGCAAGCCCTGTACTGTGGAAAATTGGAAGGAAGGAACAGAATTGTTCTAGGAAGGAACAGGAGCCCTGAGCAGGCTGCCCTAATGAGACTTCAGAAGCTCTCAATTGATTTACTTTATCAAAGAGAAGCTGAAGAAGTGATTTGATCAGTGCCTGCATGGGTCAGGATTTGAAATGCTCAGAGGGCTCTTTAATCTAACAGAAGGTATAATAAGATTCAGTGCCTGCAATCAAAGCTAAGCAAAATCAAATTGCAATTAAGAAATGTTTAGACAGCAAGGGTAATTAACCATTGCCACAATTTTGGGGGTCAGAATGGAATGATCACCTCTGGAAATGTTTTAATTTGAATTATTTCTTGGAACGGCATTCCATCTTTGGAATGCAGTAAAATATTGTGCTGTGTGTTCCTATCAAAACACAAGGATATATGACTAGGATAAATGTGCATATAAAATATAATTACAAAAAAACAAACCCTGATGCATGATCCTGTACATTTAGTAGTTTCTGAGGAGTAGAGTGAATTATTTCCTGCAACTTTCCCATTAAAAAAACCCTATTTTCCTGTTTTGTTTTTCTCACTGAAAACTCAGCAAAGGCACATATGCTTTATAGGCACTGCCAAAAATTTAGTGAAAAGTCTTGGCCAATTTGTCCTGCAAAGTCATCCTCATTTGTAGGGGACTGGGGACACGTTTGTGAGAAGCAGACAGAGAAAAGGGACTGTGGAAAATTACTTTAATTTGCCTTTAGTGCAACAATTAAAGCAGCAGCCTGACTTTGCTGGAATCTTTGTTGTCTTTCCCAGTAATAACGGTGCCAAAAGGAATGAGATGTGCATTACAGCTGCAAACAGAAGGAAAAGCAAAGCCTCTTTGCCAGCCCTCCAAAGACTCTTGATTGACTGTCCCCTGGCTGCCACCTCCCCTCCCACCTGCCTTTTGAATTGCTCACAAAATTGCTGCAAACACATCCTGAGAGGTGCCCGCCCTGCTGAGCTGCTCCTTACCCTGGGGTGGATTACATGGAGAGGGAACAATGTGTTACCTGCATCAGGCTTTATTAGCAGAACATGAAAGTGTTAAGCTGAGCTCACACAGAGCAATTTGTGTCCAGAAAAGCCCCTCTGCATTTTCTTTGGCCCTGATAAAATGCTGGTGGGAGCAACTGGAAGTCCAGAGCTGCTGCTGTTGTTGGGGTTGGGATTTTTTTGAGGTAGCACAGGTGCCGTGTGCGATGTGTTTGTCACAGAGGGCTGGAGGAGGTGATGGCCTGAACAGTTTCAGCCGTGTGTCCCAGGGTGGAGAGGGGGGGTGACCCACATTGTGTGATGCTTTTCTTAAAGCAGAAACACCTGACTGTGTGAGGCACAGAAACTGTGCTGCCGCAGATCACACTTTGCATTCTTCCCTGTGAGGGTGGGGAGG
>VZUA01032228.1:1502-24068 GCA_013401035.1 Horornis vulcanius | reverse complement strand
CTGTCCTACAGGAGCTGCCAAGGTGGTGATGTTGCATAAAGATAAGACTGGGGTGTCCTTGACAATCTGCAGACAACTCATTTGCTGAGCAGACTTAAAACTATCTACTTTAGCACAAAAGTGTCATTTGAAACTCTCAACAAGTCATCTAAAACCTCTGTTTTATAGTAACATTCCACCATTCCAGTCTGTGAAAACTGGAAATTAGAATTTTCACTAAGTACAACATTCATCGGAGTTGCTGAAAGGACTGAATAGTATTTTCCAGCAGCAGATGATGGGCAGCCAGAAAATATAGTGACTTGCTGAGCAGTCATAACTTTGAAATGAGCTCCAGCTGAGCTGAGGGAGGTGATGTGTTATCTGGGACACCCAGAGCAGATGTCCACCAGTGTGTACTCACAGCCTCTTCCTGTCCCCTAAGGAGCTCTGTAAACACTTGTAAGTGTCCCTGTAGCATGTCTAAAACAGAGAGAAGAGGATTCAACTTATCTGCTTTAGTGATCAAACTTTAAACTTCTCAATCCAGGCCTGTGAACCAAGGTGCATGTGGTGGCAGCACATTCATCTTCTCTGGCTTACAGACACACAGATGGGTCAGTGTTTAGAGGAAAGGGGGACATGGGTACCTCATGTAGGAGACTTAAGTTTGGTGGGGTGCAGCTGGGACTGGTTTTCCTGAAGCTCTCCAAACGAGGTGCAGAGATATTTCTTCCTCCAGACCTTCCTTTAGGGCTGTAGCCTAAATCAGATACTCTGAAACACTCTGGAAGACTCTTCCTTCCCTGGTGGCTACAGATGGAGTCTAAGGAGCTCAGCCTATTCATCCAAATTTAGAGGAGAGCAGGTACCATGAACATTCCCCAGAGGGGGTAGCCTGGAGCGTGTCCAGAGTCACCAAGGAGATGTGGCTGAGTTTCATGGCAGCCTTGACCCTCTCCCATGGTGTCAGGATGTTACAGACAGCAGCCTATCCAAAAATGTTTTAGTGGAGACAACTGGACACTTAGTGGGGACAAACTGGAGAAATGAATAATNGGAGGACAGTAAAAAGAAAACTTTCACCTCATTTATAAACTCCAATTAGCGTCAGAGTTACAAATACTAAGCAACTGCAAAGGAGTCCAAATAAAAGATAAATGCCTTCAATCTTTAAATTCATTCATAGGCTATGTCTCAGCGTTTTTTCTTCAGGTCTCACATACTTGAAAACTTGCCAGCTCTTTTCCAAACTTCTTAATCATTTGGACTAATAAAAATATTATCTCTTTCTATGAACCATGGTTTTCTTGTATACTGAGACCATCACAGCTACAACATGCATCTGTATGAGTCCTCACTGAAGTAACCAGTGACTGGGTTTTTGTCCTTTACAAAAGCTTTTTCCAGCCTCTGATTTGTAACCCCTCAACCACAGAGGAAGAACTGGCAGGAGCCAAACCCCACACCTGTGTAAAGGCAGAACAAGTCTTTGTCACTGTGCTCACCCCTTTCATTGCACAAGCAGGTGGTTCAGGATGTGAAGATATATGTCATCAGCACAGCTTAAACACATGTAGGTGTAGAAACAAGCTCTAACAGAGTTGAAAGGTATTAGCAAATTCAAGTGATTTGGCACTACTCATTTCCAGCTCCCCTGGAGCTTCCTGAACTAAGCCAGTAGAAAATATGTAATTCCACACCATTCAGCACAGACATGAAGCAATGAAGAGGATCTAGGTCTGTAACTGACTTATTACTAAGACCCGAGGTTCTGGCAAGAATGGATCTGCTTTGAAATTTGAAGACCAAATATAAACTTCTCAAATATGGAAGCTTCATGTCTGATGATTTGTACGGGTGCAAAAGAAAGCATAGGGTAGACTTGGGGGGTTGTTTGGGGTATTTTTTATATGTGAGGCAACAACGGTGTTACCAAAGACCTGATTTGTCTTGATAAGTTTGGAACATCCTAGAGAGCCAACCTGATTCAGAACTCCTAGCACTTCACAAACCAGCATGAAAACACTGTCCCAGTCCTAAAACCCAAGAGAAGCAGTACTGACAAAAGCCTGGGAGATGGAGGAGACAAGGAAATGCACCCCACATTGATACCCAGGTGTGAATATAACCAGAGTCACTGGCAGGTCTGTGGTGAAGAATCTCTGACTGGGCAAACAAGAGCCTACTCCCCTCTGTACCCATGAGCTCTTTGAAAGCTCACAAGCCTGAGCAGCTTTTCTGACCTTGACATCTCCAAGACCACCTTCTACTTGTTCAGAGCAGTGGGACCTCAGCTTCACCTAGCCCAGGAAAATAAACCTGTTGCTGGACAACATAACTGCTAACATAATCATACCAAAACCAAAGCAAAGACAGGCTGAAGGTGAGATCCAGACAAAAAAACATGGTCAATGTAAGATGATTCTGCATTTGATGTTCTTCATTGTTCCACTTGCTTAGGTGTCTTTATCAGGTAGTTTCACATTGTATTTATTTGGAAGAAACACAGGAAAGCTGGAACACATGTTCTGAGATGGTCTTTGTGCATTTACTCCATAGCCACTTTCTGGCATCTTTCATGATGCCAGAAAATTGTGACCTCGTGACAAACTTTGTGAAGTATGCAGTCAGCCAGGAGCCAGTAATAGTAGTGGTGTCTAAACCACCAAAAAAAAAAGACAATTCAAGACAGGGAGACAGGGAGAACTGATATTGCTTGTAAAGAAGTCAAGTTAAGCCAATTCATAAACATAGACATTCTTATTAAAGTGCCTAAACTAACACATCTTGCTATTTCCAGCATTCCAGTACAGCACATATATCCTAAACCACAAGGCAGAAAGGATGGGGTTTCTAACCTCATCGGCAGCATGTTTTTTATAACACCATACAGTTCATGAAAAGCTTGGCATGCATTGCTGGATTCATTTATATCCATTAGAGAAGACCAGATGAGCTTGACAGTTTTATTTTCACTTGAAGATCTCTCGGTACAGCAGGCTGTCCTGATGGCATCAGGCCTCGGTGACAACAGAAGTATTGCTCACAGAGAGGAATCAGAAGGACCATTGACCACAGTAGACTGAAGACAGTGGTGTAAAATTGCATGGAATTTGCACAGAAAGAATGTGCAACCTAAAGCTACAGCTTATCTGCTGGCCCAGAGGAGATGAAAGATGATGCTTCACAAATTCTCAGCTACCTTTGGATTGAGCTTTGAAAATAAGGATCCTGCTTGTGTTTCCAGGATTTCCAGTGAAACTTTTTCAGAGCCCTGTGGTGGTCCTGGTTTACACCAGGAGAGGCAAATCCTCTTTGTTCTTTTCCTTCTGACTGTAGCCTCCTGTGACTTCATATAGAAGTAGCTTTAAGTGCTGGATTGCTCAGTTCTGTGACTTTATCATTCTTATCTGTAATTTAATTCTGAGGCATTCAAAAATCTTTTAAGTGCCTCCTGATATGCTGGAATAGAGAGAAGAATGCAAAGTCAACTTTCTTGGTTACTGCAGTTTCCATGGGAAGAGGGTACTGTGTTTCTGGGAAGAATACAGCCAANTAAAGAGACAAGATCTTGATGTTGTTCCATTTCCACTGGGTCATGCCTTGCATTTCTCCAGGCGTCCCCACAGATTCCAGTGGAAGTCTGTGGAGTAATGTCTCTTTAATGAAAGTATCAGAACCTGGTAATTTAGGCATAGTCTGTGGTTGTTAGATTTGTTATTAATATCAAGAAGACTCTTTGCTAGATTGGGACCTTTATTAAGTATGGAGTTAAGTTTTTTCTCTAACTTTAGAGTCTTCTGTTCTCCATTCTCATTCCAAGTGAGACTTGGAACACACTTATTCCAGTGTTAAATAAATGAATTTTATATGACAGAGATGCTGATGAACAGGATCTTCAGACAGGTTAGAAACAGAAAATAAATCAGATTCTGATATAAAGGCACTTCATTGAAGTGGAGGGAGATATATCCATTTCTGTTCACTGTAGTTCAGTCCCTGTGATTGTCCACATTTAAAAGATCTCATCACTTTTCAGATTTCAGTCTGGCTTTTCCAAAAGCACTGTGCATCCTCAACTCATATCCATCATCTTGAAAATTTTGCTATTGCTCTCCTAGAGGTTTTCTCCCACAAAACCACAGGTAAATTCAAACCTCCTTTTTGGCTTTGATAGAGTATATTGGTTAGCAGACAAGACAGGGACTAAGATCTTTTTAGCAATGAGTTAAAAAACAAAACAAAACAAAACTAGTCCAGAAAAACTCACTCCAGGATGACTGCACAGGCTACAGTGACTATCATCATGTGTACAGAGTCCACTGGGCAGTGGATTGGGAGAAAAAGTTAATATTTTAATTTTTTTTTCCCCACTTCTGCTGTTTCATTCATTCTTTATAAAGTTTTTTGTACACTGGGAAGCTCAGGCACCATAGGGATTAGCTCAGCAAAGTGGCTAAAAACTACACTTACTCTAAACTATGCCTTGAGTCATTCACAGACAGAACTAAACTGGGAGGTAAGGGCTGAGATTATACCAGCAAAACCGTGCAGGGGGAAAATGGGCAACTGAATAATAGAACCAATATGATTTTCAACAGAAGCCAATTTATTGTCTATGTTAAACCCCAGTTATAGTTTCTAGGACTACTGTCTATGTGTACAGGTGTCTCTTGATTAGCTAAGCCACTTGTCCACGAGGCAGGCACACATCCTTCAGGACACCTAACTGGTCAAGCATCCATCATCAGGTTCTGTGTTCTCTGTCTAGGTTTTGCATTCTTTGTCCACAGTTTCTCAGGCTCTCCGCTCTTATTTTCATCCTGTTGTTTTCTCGGTAACCTTGATGAGTTCCTGAGAACCCTGAAAACAAGACTGCATGTGGTTTGTTATCTACAAACAGTTTGGCTGGTACACAGAATGGCCTAAGTTGTGCAGATACACTGCTACAAAACCGAGACTGAACCAGCATCTCTTTGATCCAAATTTTGGGCAGTTCCAGCAGCCCAGAAGGAGACCCAAGACTGCCAATAGCTCTGGGCTAGCCAGAGCATACTGAAAAGTTGGCAGAGAAGGTCCAGTCTTTACCTACTGGCAGAGTTTGACACTTCAGAGGATCAGCATCAAAGGCAAATCTTCCCATGCTTTTCTTTTGCACCAAGAACTGTGAAAGTTCTCTTTGTAATCTGTGTTTTCACAAAGCTGCCTCTCCCCAATGATCCCTAAAATACTTTGCAAGCCAAAGGCCTCTTTTGGATCTGTCTTATATTGGTATAAATGAAAATTAACCTGATGGTAGATCAGAATCAGCCCTTTGTGTAAACAGCATTCTTGAAACTCAGCCTTCTCTTGGGCAGAAATCAATCAGGCTGCTTGTTTAGCCTTAACCCTCCTGTCATAAGCAATAAACTTATTGCAGTGGGAATTGAGAGGGTGCATCCAGAAACCAAATTGTGTTTGATGCTCTTGGGTTGATGAGGTAAAATCCTTGAGGACTGGAATGGCCTCTTAGAGGAGGTCAGACATTGCAAATATCACAAATGCAGTACAGCAAGGGGGTGTCACTGCCAGTCCCTCCCTAGTTTCAGTGCAGATGACCTTGTGAAGTCACACTGTGCTACAGAGGTAATCAAGTAGCTGGGCGTTTTCTTACAGAGGTGCAGACTCCAGTATGGAAGACTTGTGTCTCCTGACTATAGACTTACATTCTCCATTTACATTCCTTTTAGAGCAGCTCACATGTCCACAGGCTTGCATTGACATGCAATTTGAAAACCCTTGGCTGAAACCACCAGCCTGTTGCACAGCTGGGGCTTCTAAACATGGCAGTGATGAAGAACAAAGAAATAATTTCTAGAAGGAAAGAAGAAGAAATATTGATAATCAAGTGTCAAGGCTTCTGTTGAACTTTCAAGCATTAGTTTTCACCAGAGTATGGATTTGCCTTCATGGTTTCAGCATCCTTCCATTTTAAAAGCTGTTTGGGAACAGGGACAGTCATCCACTGAAATTTGTCTATAGATAAGTGCAAAGGAAAAAAGGTGTGGGGGAGGAAACAAAAACAGGTAACAACCTTTTTCCTCTCTCCCTCCTTATTTCACTCTAATCAGGTCTTAAATTGCTCAGTAGAAAACTCTTCCCATGGGATATCCTGAGGCATCAAAATGTCTCATTTTAATTCATTGGCATTTGTTAGCCAAGGCAGAAAAAAAGCTGGAGTGCACATGGATGTGTTAGGGGGGTTTGAAAACAAAATAAACAAACTAAGGCAACTCTGGGGAACAAAATAAACAAATAAATAACTATTTACCTGGGATTGCCTTCAAAGCAAGGAGGGAATTAGCTCTCACTTCCTTGAGGGGTGTTCCTGGATTTTGCAGTATAAAAACACATCACATGGGAAGCATCGAGAAAAACAGGCTCCCAACCTGGGTTCACATTCTTCTTCCCCTTTAAACCCTTCAAGTAAAATGCCCCTACCTCAAAAGCACAGAGCACATTCTGAGGTCCTTATTGGAGAGCTCAGACCTCTCCTTGCCTTCTCACCAAAAGAGTTGCTAAAATAAATAATGGTGTGCTGTAAATAAATCCAGGATTGTTTTCCCTGGAAAGATATCTGAGGATCATGGGCAAGAGCAGAATGAATGTGGAGGAGTCTTTCAACTCCAGAAGGAAAAGATACACGGATTTTTAGCTAACTTGCACCACTAAATCAAAGGGACAGATCTAAAAGGCCCAAGGGGAGCGGTGCAGACAACAGCAAGAACTCTCCTGGTGGGTGTCATTCCCACCAGTTCCTTCATTAGCAGCCTCCCCTCCTGATGCCCGATGTCTTGGTAGATGAGAATTCAGGCAGAGCTGTCGGGGCTTGCTCTTGCTGAGCCGCAGGGATGGGTTTGATGATGTGGCTGCAGCAGCAGCTCTGCTGCGGTGTCAGACGGCCCCTGCAGAGGCTGGGCTGACGCCTCGCAGCCCGCGCAGACGGAGCCGCATTCCCCCGTGCTGGTGGCAGTGACACAGCTTCCAGAGGGGCTCATACCAAGCAGCATCTGAAAGCAATAAAGCAAAGGAAAACTGTGGGGAAGCGTGAGCTGCAGGAGCCAGGGTGGGAGCAGACAGGGCATTTGGTTGTATGGAGAGAATTCATTAGCAGCCGTTTTTATACTGGAAGACATTCCGGTCTTGGAGATAAGGTTCCTGTTGCGATAGTTGCTTGTCATTCAGAGCTTTTAATCCCTAATTTTTATTTCTATTCGACTGCTCTCAGACACCAGACTCATCTCTTCCCTTCTTACCAAATGACTTTGCAATAGCAAACTTGAGGACTAAGAGTTTGTACCACTATGATGAACATTCACTGCCCCTCCAAATATCTCTGTTCCTGTAGCAAAAGGACACGTATTTCTCTCTGCCAATGCAGAGCCAGTGCTCAAAACAGTTTGGTAGGACAGAGGCCCATAACACACCCTGGAAATGTCCATGCTGTCAGGGCAGCAGGACTGGTACCCATTCCCATAGTAAAACTGCCTGGAAAGCAGATCCTGGAAATGTGTTTAAGCCCAGATTGCTTAAACTTAACTCAGGAAATTCTCTTTAGTTAATTTTTCATTCATTAATGCATCATAGTTTTGATTGTACTGAGAGCACTCTGCAGGTCTTCCTTGGAGTCTGATTCACAGGAGAATTGCTACCTGAAATATTTAATACATTAAATATTTAATGCAACTTGGGCTTCTGAAATATGAGGGGATTGGAGAATGAAGTCCGTAGTTTCCAAGAAGCCCATCAGACAATGGGAGGGAGATAGAGCAGCAGCAAGAAAAAAAAATCTGGGAAATCTCTGAAAGTTCAAGTCTTGAAAGTGCTGCTGGGATAACCAGCAGTCCTGAAGACATTGGTCTCCTTAATATTTGGCCAAGGGTGTCAAAGGTAGATGCCTATTTTCCTAGGCCACTTTCACTTTGCTGCATATGCCTCAGACAGGCCTGTATGAGCCTAAACCAGGAGATGTTCCAAGAGAATTGGTATTCAAGGGAGTTTGAAGCTTTGGGAAGGATACCAAACCCCTCTCTTTGGAACAGGATTTAACACAGATTGAAAATCTTCCATATACTTCAAGGTTTTCTGCTTCATTCCCAGAGATGCTTTGCAGGCCTGTCAACCCTGATTAAATCATTCCAAATAATTAAATTGTTTTTGAAAGTGATTTGTCAAGTATATACATATATATATAATTTGTAGCTTGCATGATCACAGTAATACATCAAGTTCCCGAAAGTCATTGAGTCCTGCATCAAATTGCCTTCAGTCTAAATAGTTTTATTCTGTTCAATTGGGTTATAAAACCTTGGCCACCTAGTGAATCTGGTAGTGGCTATAAATCTCTGCAGCTGGGAAACTGGAAGGCAGCCCTGCCTACCTTACAATGAGAAGAAACCCTGCTTCCCATTCCAATTCAGCAGTGCCTGCAGAGTATAAAGACCTTTCTGAGCAAAATCCTTCAAAAAATAGTAATAAAGAACCAAGGGGAGCCCGGGGAAGAACATGTAATTATAGATGTTGTTTGGAGGGCTCTGCTGTATTTTGAAGGACATTTTGAAAGACACAGCAGTGATGGGATGGGATTTTTGCTCTGCAAGAGCAGAGTGTACTGACAGCACCCATGAGCACCACTGTACCACCAAGATATATCACTTTGTTGTAGCCACTGCTTGTAAGGCCCTTAGAAACCCAGTGAGCTACAGTGAATGTTGCTGAACATCCATTTCCCAAGGCTATTGAAATAGGATTTTTTTTTATTTTTGGTGAATGGCCAATGAATAAAACAATCCTGACGGAAGAAAACGAGCCAATTCCTGGCTTCTGTGTTAGGATTGAATACAGAGGATCAGCTCACACAGTAGGTGAAAAGGATACAATATACTTGTGATAAACTGGTTGCCTTTTATCCCATTTTCTTTTAATTACCATGTTGTCAGGTTTTTTTTCCTTCAAAAAATTCTTACACAACCTTGTATAACTTTGAGGTCAAATTAATGGCTCTGTAGTTACCTAAAACATCTCATTCTCTTACTGCTTTTCCTATTTAGCCATGGGGCCCAAATCCTATTTACCAGTTACATGAACTACCCATGACTGAATGAATGCATCATTGCTACCGAGCTAGCCAATTCACACCCTTCTCCTTCCAGAATTTAGGGACAGAGTCTATCTGTCCCCAAGTCTCCATTCTTCCTCCTATGTGGTCATTCCCATTCTTACAGCCTCATCCTCATTTCCTTTCATTTGCAAATTCACCCACATCCTTAACCAAAAGGAAAGTGGTGCCAATCTGACACTGCACAAGCTGCAAGGGGAAGGAGCTGCTTCTCTCCTCCTCCACCTCCCCATGGCCTCACTCATCTCTGGCACCAACCTGGGTACTTGTGGATCAGTTTTCTGAGCTGATTCAACTTGCTAAAACAGCAGAAAAGCTACAGAATGGCCCTTTTCTGGGGTGGTTTACTAAGGGGTTAAGGAGCTGGTGCAAGACATGGGATGAGGCTTTGTCACTGTGGTGGGGAGATGGGAAAGCACAGCAGAGACTCTGCTTGCCCGCAGTGATGAGTAATCTTTTAAGCCATCTCACCCTACCTCACAGAACTGCATCCCAAGGCAAAGCATTCATCCAGTTTTGGTGCCATAGTTTTGATCTCCAAGGTCTTTCTCTCCTATTCCTCCTCCAGCTGAAAATCCCTCTGGTTTTGGTTCTAATATCCTTTGCAAGGTTCAGCTCAGCTTGACAGTTGGCAATTCTCACAAACTCTTCATCCTTTCTGACCTCTAAGATGTGGCTTTTTTGCTGGTTAGATATGGTTTTAGCCCTTCTAACCCTTTGTTCTTGCCCAGTCCAAATGTCCTCTTTGAAGTGGATCTTGCATTTGATTCAGTCTGGAGCCTTCCTTTGTAATATTGGTCCCTCTCCTGAGCAAAATACAAGAGCAAAGGGTTTTTTTCACCCTTGCCTGTAAAGTACCCTACACACAACTGTCCTAGAGCTCTTCAACAAATTTGGCCCTTTGGACCTAAGTTGTAGATGTCTCTTTTAACACTTTCATTATATTTTCATGGATTCATCTCATGATCACAGGTCCACAGTCATTTTGCTTTCAAGAGATCTCACCATCTACAAAATCAAACCTAAAATCTCATTGTCTTATATTTGTTGCATAACTGAGTGAATGAATGAGTCATCCCACACTCAGGGCTATATGGGCCTTTCTTGATAGCATTTATTTTCCAGTGCATGTGTGCAGAATTAAAGTTTCCATAACGATACAGTTCTCTCTTGTATACGTATTGATCTCAATCTCTCTCTCCCTCTCTCTCTCTCTCTCTCTCTCTCCCTCCACATAGGAAGGTAATCTTGGCTTACAGTCCAGCCTGGGAACCTACAGGAAATTCCTGGAATGACTCAGTCTCAATGTCTTTAACCATCTTACCCTATATCACTTGGAACCCAATGGGTTTTGCTCTGCCCGTGCAGTTCTTGTGCCCTGGTAGTCTCTCCTACCATCACTGTACAACATTACTTCTCCCTCCAATCTTTATTTCTGCCTCTCCTGACCAAAACCTATCCCTCATTACCTGCATTCCACAATCAATGCCATTCCAAGATCCTTCTATTATCCTTACAACATCCAGTGTTCCATCCTGCTTTGGTAGTTAAATCCCTCTATTTTATTGCTAATGCCTCTTTAATAAATCAAAAAGTATTTCAATACTGGCCAATAAAATTTTTCTACCTGCATCAGACAAAATCTTTTTATTATCAAATTATCAATTTGATTATTCCTTGCAGCAATAATTTTCCCTTTCCACAAAATCCATTTTACTGTCCCACATCCCAGCACACAACATTTTTCCATTATGCAATGAATCTGCTCTTCCTCTGTGCTGAATCCAGGTGTAAGAATTTCATAGATATCTCCCCAGCTCTTTCCCTCATTTCTCACAAAGTCTTCATATCTGCTAATTTTAATCCTACAATACCACTCTCTCTACTGAGGTGAGAGCAATCCACTGAATATCCTTTTCCTTAGTAATGCCCCATAATCAAATGTCTCAAAATCATCCTTCTCGATGAATATTTGAGGCACTTGCTGACCTCCATGTAATGACTTTTATACCCTTTCCAAAGGCTGAAAGGCTCATCCAAGACTTTGTATGTCTCTCTTAAGTGGCCATAACTATTCTTGATTCCCCCTCACATCCTTGGGGACTTGCTTTAGCTTATAAATCCCCATGGTAGTTCCCACTCTCCTCTGAATATCTCTGGCAATATGGGAATTAACTGGCCAAAGTAATTTCCTCTTTCTGGTCATTTAGGGAGCCAGGGACCACACTGTGGCTTTTGGAATTAAATTCTGGTTTCATCCATGTCTCTTGAACAGCAAAGTAACATGCTACACATACCTCAGGCTGGAGCCACAGCATGTTGTTTTGAGAAAAGTTTACACTGAAGAGCAGAGATCTGGTCTCTAGGTAGCTTGACCCTGGAGTTTGGATTTGGTACCTGCAGGCTGAGTTACTGTGCAAAGTTTCTGCAGTGTTTAATAAGGGCTCTACTCATGCTGTGTCTTCTGTCGATGCTGTCTCTTTCTTCTCCTCAAGCAAGTTTGTCAAAAACTTGCAGGTGCTTAATATCCCTGAGAATCCTTGAAAACTTAGCTGAAAGTGACTATGTGGCTGAACAGTTATTCAGGAAAATGAGCAAATACACACATAAACCCCAACTATGTTATACAACCAGGCAAAAAAGGTGCTAATATGTATTCATCTTTAGCTAAGCACTGACAGCAGGGCAATGTATTGTCTTTGCCGGTCTTATTTTCACTTGAATGGTTTTCCTTTTATTCCCTGTGGTGTTTAAAGTCTTCCAAAAGAAATACAAATGATCATTGGAAATGAATAGCTGGTAGTGCACGGGTGTTGGGAGAGTGCTGAAAATGGGCTTTCACTCTGCATTCAGTGGGAAAGTGAATCACTCTCACACAAAGCTAGAGCCTCGAATGTGAGGAGGGGAGAGAATGAAAGCAGGATGTGATTCTCAAATGACATTTGGTGCTGTTTATCTAGTGGAACAGTGCATAGATTGGGTGTAGAGGAAACACAGCATCTCGCTGCTGGGAAGCAATTGCATTCATTTTGAAGTGATCTATTAGCTCTCAGGTCCTTTAAGAAAATGGAAAATAACATGAAAAGAGACAGAAAAGCAGAGGAAAAAGAAGTAGGTCCAGTCTGAAGGTCCTGGGAGGCTGTGGAGGGGCAGAAGTCTGGACATAGCTGACTGTACAGATAGGCCTGTAAAATGATTTATTCAATTTTGCATAAAATCTCAATCTTGCATAAAAGCAGAGTCCCAAAGCTGAAGGTAAGGTATCCAAGAGCTAACTAGAAGCTCTGCAGTTGCATAGGCTTAAAACCTACATCATTACTCAACTTTAAGCAAGGATGGGCTTAAAACACAGTCATTGTGTGGGGTGGGTGTGTGTAAATTCAGCCTGTTTGAAAAACATAAGTGAGGTACAGATGAGTGTAACAGATGTGCTGGAGGTTCTCTCTTCCATTCCTTGTACCCTTCTCTGTCCAGCTTCCCTGCTTGGTGTCCACACCTGGTTGGTGACTCTGACATTCACCAACTGGCCTGATCCCCTCCATGTAATCCACTCGTTAATTTGGAGGTTAAAACAGGGGTATTACAGAGGTAAACCCTGTGTAAAGCCTGGTTGTTCTTGGATTCAACCCCCAGTTGATGAAGCTTCAATGGTTCAACCCCCAGTTGATGAAGGTCAATGAAGCTTCATTGATTTAATTTCTGCCAGCTTAGGTGAGTCAGTTCTGAACACCATTAGCCCCATTTATCTCCTCATGTTCTCAAAAACTACTCCCAGCATTCCAGCACTGCAGCAGCATTGGAAAACTAATGACTCAAAAGCAAGAAAAACCTGTCCTTGAGTTTAGATATTTTAGCGGCTGGAAAAAGGAGCAGATCTCCAGTTTGTCTGAGCAGGTGGAGCTTAAGAGGTGTAGAAGTCATGTCTGCCTATACTTGCAGAATTCCCTGTGCACGCTGCCCAAGGTGACATTTGTCCCAATAATGTGATTTCTGAGATGGTGTTCAGTGAGGGGACAGGGGAGAAATAGGATGGATCAGAAAAGGAACAACTCTTGAATGCAGCTTCAGTGGAGAGTGATCATCACTGTTTTATATTTCCAGGCAGTGTGACCTTGTCCAGAAATGAGGTTCTGCTGACCTGGTGTACCTTTTCTCCAGGGAAGTGGTGAGTCATAGAATGACTTCCTACATGTTTCCAAGGTGTAGACATTCCTCTAAAAGCACTTTTCTGATGAGTACAGAAAAGTGGAAGATGATGCCATCCCCAAGGCTTGCCATCTACCAAGTTAGGTGGGAAGGTCCTGTGGGAGACCTGCAGTCCACAGCTTTCCTTCTGCCAACCCCAAAAGGGCACTTGTCTCCTGTCTTTACCACACCAGGTGGTCAATGGGTCTGTCTCGTTGAGGGGAAACTGGTTTCTGAAAATCAGATTTTCTCATTCCAGTGCTAAGCCATAGCTGAGTTTGTAGCGACTGGGCCCCCACTGACCTGCTGGGCTTCGGTGTACCCTGGGAGGGCATTCCCAATGCCATTCCCCCCATCCAGGCCTGGCTACATGCCAGTGCACTCTCTCCAGGCCTGAATTTTCTCCAGCAGTAATGAGCTGTACATGCTGCCTGCCCTGTCACAAAAACCACATCCATCTGTCCCCACAGAAAGCAGCAAACCCACAGTGAGCCTGGCTCCGGCACTCCTGCAAGCCCTGCTTGAATTAAGCACCTATTTTAATTTGTAGATTTGTAGGCTTTAATTACCATTGGACTTTCATAGACCATAATTACTTTTTTTCGTTCCCTTTTTGACGGGTGCAAAGAATACTATTGGTAGTTTGTCAAAGTAACATGCATCATTTATCCTGTGTAGTGAGGAAAAAAAAAACAAGGAGCTTGCTTGAAAAAGCAGCAATTTAAAATTATCTGCAAAGGTGCTTCTGCTGGGTCAGGGAGAAAAGGCACAGAGGCATCTCACTTTTCCTTTTTTTTTTTTTTTTTGGTAGCAATGTCTGGATGGTGGCTCATTATCAGTTGTAAATTACAGGGGGTGGGGAAAGGGACATGAATGACAAAGTTCAGAAACAGCATCTGCTGAAGAAAAACAAATGAGGTGGGGGGCAAAGCAGGAGAAAACAGATGAAACACTGTAATTGCTTGGCAACAAGTTGCTATTGTAATTTAGAAAATTGGAAGCATCCGTTCTCAAACAGTTCTAGTTTTATTTCGTTTCTTCTTTACTTTTGAGCGCAGCCCCTGTTCAGCGATCAGCTGTGTCCTCCCGCAGGATTTCTGCTCCCCGGCACACAGAGCAGTAATGGACCCCGCATGTTTGGTTATGGGCCATCGAAGAAAAGCATTTTGCGATTGTTTCGCAGTGCAGTCATTTAACAAGATTAGAGATAATTTGCCCCTTGGAATGCAAAACTGTTTCTACAGGTGTTTAAGCTTCCTGGCTTTTGGATTAGAGGCCTCATTTTGTTTTGTGCCGTTGCATTCAGGAGGTCTCCAAGGACTGTAAATAAATGAACAGCGACCCTCCGCAGCTGGGAAACTAATTTTCCAGCCCAAGCTGCAAGAGTTGCAGCTTACAAAGCTCAGTGGATGCAGATAAATATGTGCATGCTAATATATTAAACGTGCTGATTAACTAATCCTGACTGTGCCTGAATGCCAGCCATTTGCCAACTGGGAGACTCCCAGAGAAACAAGCCTGGCCAGAGAGGGAGCAGGTTGCTGGAGGCAAGCAGGAGGTGTAGGGGTGTCAGAGGTGGTAAAAGGGGTGATGGCCATTCCCACTGATGCTGGTAGAGCTCCTTCACACCTCCCTGCCTCCTTCTCCCACAGGGGAGAGAACAAACCCCGGCCTTTGGCCACATCCAGGAGGACGGGAAGTCTCACAGACGTCCACAGAGATGTAGAACCTCAAGGATGTAGGGATGCCATGGACTCCTTCCAAAGGAAAGGAGAGACCATGCATGCTCCCCCAGGGACACCCAGTTCTAGTCCTGCCAAATAGATGTGGTCTCTGGAACAATTCTCCAAGAAGGATCATTGGATGGAGAAGGATTTCTGGATGGACCTGATCATGGTTACTCAGGATAAGAGAAAGCCTCATTTATTTGACTTCTCTATTCTTTTTCTATGTCTTTTCCTTTTCTTGCAGTGTTTCCCTTCTTTCTATGGGTTTAATTTGTTTATTTGAGCTGTGGGGGAAATTGGATTCATTCAACTTTTATTCCTAAGTCTTATTGAAATTCAGATGCAAGATGAAAATCAAGACTGCTGAAATTCCCCAGATGATGAAATTACTTTTCTCTGCTCAACCCTGAAACAATTCTCGATTTGGGGAAGGTCTGAGCAAGTCTAGCTGGGACCAGAGATTCCCCTGCCTCAGACATCCCTGCTGGGCCCTGTCAGGCTGGCTCCCTGGGGTGCTCAGGAATACTGTGCTTCTGTAATTCCCAGACCTGTGAGGCCCAGAGCGCCAAGCACTCTGCCAAACTAGCCATAATCAGTGGTTTGGGGACCAATCCAAGGCTCAGAAGTTCATTGTTTCAGATCTTTCTGTGCCATAGGCCATCTGGCTACTTTGAACAAAATGCTTTCAGTGTACTCATAAGTCAGGAGACAACCTGAAGTTCTACAGGTCTACAGGTTCACTAATAAAGCATTTCAAAAGTGATTCAGGTGATGGGTTTTTTTGTTTGTTTGTTTGTTTTTTAATATACAGATTTTTACACTCTTCAGATATGTAAAAATGAAAAAAGAAAAATTTTGTCAGAGGAGGCAAAGGTATTCAGCTACAAGATGCCACCAAGAAGGTTGGCTCTACCCCAGTGTAAGCCTCACTGCTTGTTCCCACCTGCCCCAAACCATGGTGCAGCTTTGGTAGCATTAGTATTTTTGAAGGTTAGGGTGTACAGTGGGGTGAAACAAGCACTGCCATCAGGCAAGGGAAGCAGCAAGATTCAGCAAGTACAGGTGAACATGACAATTCCTTCTGGCACCAGGGACTCCTTTTAACTTAGATCAAAGGTGATAAAACCCCTAACACTGTCTTTTTTTCTCCTTTTTTGAAAAAAAGGTCCACTGACCCTTTCAAAATTATCTACAGTTTTAATGAAAGACAAACTCTTCTCAGAAATGTTCCTTTTTTTGGCTTTGGTTTTTTTTTTCTTTTTGGCTCAAAACAGTACTCACCTCTATTCCAAGAGATTTAAAGAGCACAGACAGCTTCAGTGATCAGAAATGAGTTTTTGGCAAACAAAATATTTGCAGAGAAAATTTTGCCCAGATGCACTCATAAGAATTATTGAAAGCTTTTCTCACTGTTCTTCTAGTAAAATGGCAAAAGAGAATGTTCTTATCCAACACAGAGATTACAAGAATAAATGTTTTAAGAAATGTGACTCACACAGTAGGAGCCAAAAAGACAGGTGCTGCAAATTGTGTCCCCCGAGGAAATAATAATAATAAACATCCTTACAGACTGACAGGGTATCACATGAAAAGAGCAAATTCCCCCTAGTTCATCTGTTTCAGCCATCTGAGCCCTGGACTCACCGACGCACAGTCTGGTACCTGCTTTTTCACTGATGAGTGGAAGCAGATTTTGCAGAGGAAGCATTTCTGCAGGAGGAGTGACATTGAAGTTTCCTTCAAATTTGATACAAGCCACCAGGCAGCCACTTGACAAGCAGCAAAGTTCAAGCAGTAGCAATCAAAAAAAGAAGGAGAAAAAGCAGAGGTAATACTAAGAAGCCCATCCAGAAAGCACAACTCACATAACCAGACCTACTAACTAGACAGCCACATGAAGAGCACGTACACCTTCAGAGCAAGGTGATGCCAGTGGGGATTGGACTCAAACAGGCTTCCCAGATGGCTGCATATATTGCTCAAACTTCATGCAAATACTGTTTGCATGGGCTTAACTGGTTGTGTACAGAAAATCCCACTCATCCCCCAAATGAATGGAAAGCAAGAAGAAAAATATGATTGGCGGCACACGATTAAATATACAAATTTTATGTGATGCAGTGCTTGTGAATATCTGATTGCATCCCCTTCACAGCCAGGCCCTGGCACACAGGGTCTATCACTAATGCCCAGCCACTATTCCAGAGATTTACACTGCAATAATGTCCCATTCAAGGTTCATCCCACTTTTTTAGGTACTGTAAGCTGCAATGGACCCCCACAGTTCCTGAAATTCAGGGCCCAGGCAGATGAAATGCAAGAGAGCAGAGAAACAAGGGCACAGGCTGTTGGGGAGGTTTGTTTCCAGAGGCAAAGATTGCTCTCTGCTGTTGGGAGCACTTTGCAAGCAAGGTGACAGAGAGGGACCTTAAAGGCAAAAGGAAAGGAATTCTAGAGGCTGCTCTCTTGGGAAAGACAATTACTTCAGGTGGGTCATTTCTCCTGAAGGAATTCTACCTTTAATTCTGTGGTGGGTCCAATCATCTTAAAGTTTAAAAGCGAATCTGTGGAGTTGTATACTATTTGCTATACATTTGTTTTTATAGAAGGAGCAGGGGCTGCTTGCAGTATGTGAGCAAGATCTGTCCTTGTGGAGACACCCTGGGGCCCTTCTCACTGATCTCTTCCCAAGTAAAGCTGCAGGTGGAGGTAGCTTGGCAGAGCCCAGCTTCACTGCTCCTAATTTTAAACACGCAACAAGGTGTCTGTGTTAGAAGTCCTGGCCCTGGCCTCGCTGTCAGTGCTGGAAGGGTTTCCATCCCCTCCAAAGGGCAGATGGGATCACCCCAGCCTGGACTTGAGCTTCTCTCTTTCCCTTCTGGGAGCAAGGGAAGGCACTTCAGGCGTATTTGGTTGAGGACCAGACTGGCTTGGGTAGCACTCACCACCTTCCCTGGAGCAAGGGGCTTCCTTCCGCTGAGCATCACCACCAAGTGTTTTAGGGCAGGTTATTTTTCCTGGGAGTTGCATGCAGCCCTGATTGCCCAGAAGAGCATAAGTGAGCATTGTTTCCCTCACATTGTTCCCTGGCTCTCCACTTTTCCCAACTCCTTCTTACCTCATCCTCCCCTTGCTGGCTAGAGAGCTGTAAGCCGCTGATTAGCACTTCATTTGACAAACAGGAAGTGGGGAAGAAAAGCATCATTTTCAGAATTAGAGCCTCGGAATGAATTGAAGAAAGAAAGGGGGAAGAAGGAAAAAAAAGAAAGCGAGCCTTGCACACTTTCCTAATTGCTCGTTAGAACCAATGGCCTTTGTGGTTCCTTCCCCCTGTGTCTTCTTTATAAAAACGTTTGCACAAGACATTGCTATTGTCTGCCAGACAGCCTCAGGGTAGGACAAAATGAACTAATTGATTTGCAGTTATGTCGTGGTGAATAGTGCTAAACATCCATCTGCGGATTCCTTGTGAGGAGTGATTAATAATTTGTACTCCTGGGCCTAGAAGCCTGAATACCCTTTTTTCATGTAAAACTGAAGCGTTTCATTCTCTCAGCATCACAGATATCTCGTCTACATTGTGGGTTACAAGGACGAGGTCAGGAGTGCCGTGCTGGCGATGTCGCACAGGCGGGTTGTCTCTGTGTGGGTAAAACCCAGCACGGTGGTGGGATTAATGGGAATTTGTCAGGCTGACACACAGTACTGTACAGCATTCCTGCTACGGCCATTCCACTGCAGATGTTCCCCATCCCTCCTCATTGTTCCAGGGACAGAGGATTTTACATGTGTTTCCAAAGAGAGAGCTGGGAGACTTAAAATTTATTTCAAACACAGAACCAAAACCTAAACTGAGGCAGTTTAAGGAATTAGGACTTGGATTCGAATTTCAGGGCTTTTCTGGGCACTGTTTCTATGACCACCAGAGGGAAAATCCTAGCATCGAACATGCCCAAGTGCTGAGGAGTTTCAAAGGTCTATCCAAAAAAATTTACTCAAATTCCACCTACATGTTGAAAGATACATGCAAAATACTTTAAACTGTCAAGTCAAGAGGAGTCTGCAAGACATCTCTGCAGGAGCTCCTGCTTGTGGACCTGCTTTACCAGGATATTCCTCCTGTGCAGTCAGAGCTGCACACTTCCATCATTTAAATGGTGAGCCCGAGGCTGTGGGCACTTTGTCTGAGCTCAGTCAGCTGTGACAGCCTGTGATCCTCTCTCCCAGCCATGTCTTAGGGCCTTCCTGGTTGTGTCCCCAGGTCCACCACTCATTCTTGGTCCTTTCCACCTCCACCTGGAATGAAAAGCTTGTAGCCGCTTTCTGAGCCATTTCCTGCTTCCTAATGAAATCTATTGGCCTCCTGGGGGGAAAAAAAACATTGACTCAGCCAACTCTTAATGAAGTCATCTGTTTTCATGGTGTTACTGGTGCCCTCTACTTTCCCAGCTCGTTAAAAAAATTAACAACCTTTAGATACATCCAGAGATCCAGAGATGAGATCTACTTGGTCAGAGTAAATTAATTTCAGTGGGAAAAAACCACTTGTCCTTCCCTTGTGACCCATTTTTGGATCTTCCTAGACTATCTACATTTTATCCCATGCTTTGAACCTTTTGTCTGAGTGCATCTACATTGATAAACAGATGCCTGTGAGGCCTTGCCTTGCTGTCAGCTTGCTCTCTGGCTGGTTTGGACTGCTGCTGCTCTCTGAAATAAAACCAAGGCATAGTTCTGGGAATGGCTCTCTCCAGGAGCTGATCTAGCATCTCAGATTTGTCTCCCTTTGTTATTCACAGTCCTACCAACCCACCTCAGACATACCTCAGGAGGTTTTGCATCTTTAAATGTTCCCTGATGCTCTGCTGTGCATTCAGCATCGATCTCATTCATGTCCCGTGCCATAAAAACCAGACTGTGAGGCTGTCCATGACACTGGGTCTGAGAGACAAGGACTGACTGCTGCCCTTCGGGAGAAGCTTGGACACACTTTATCTCTCTGAGACAAATAGGCATAAGGTGCAAGATAGATTTGTTTGGCTATGCCATGTCTGGGTCAGGTTTCCTTCTTGGAAGCCTGGGGTGAAGCCCTTACAAGCACTTCTCTCCTGGCAGTAACCAGTAGGGCAAAAAGAGACAAAGGTTTTTAAAAAGTGTCACAAACCTGAAACATTTACATGGTAGAAAAAGACTAGAACATTTAATAATTCAATTTTCTCAGACTCAGTCAGCCTGGTGATACCTGGTTGTTTTCCTCTCCTGACAGGTAAGAGTTTCTGGGGAAATTATCTCTTCTGAGTAAAAGTAATTACTGTAAGTGCTTTGCAATAGTATCTCTGGGTAACATATTTGATATAGTTCTGAAAATTATTTTGTGAGAAAATAATGAGCTAGGAGAACACAAAGTGCCTGTTTCAGAGAACTTTCCCTATAACCTTTCGGGGATGATAGGCTCTGGCCACTCATTAAATATAATGTAAAAGCTTTATAAATATGTGGTGGTGTAAGAGGAATGAGATTAGATTGGATGGGATTTTGACAAAAGTGCCATTTAGAAGAGTGCTTGCAAGATTGATGATCTCAGGGAGTTCTGCAGACCAAGGGAAGGAGCAAGGCTATGGGTATACTGTCATATTTTTTTCTTTTATTTTTCATGTGGGGCATCTTGGGCTGATTTAGCACACTGCAATACAATGACCTGAGCTTAAATAGATGAAAAGGACAGGTTTGGATGCTTTATGGTGACACACTGTTTATAATCCATGGTCTTGAAGGACAGTATGAGTCTTCCTTATTCTGAGTTTCTGAGAGTAGTAACAGAGGGTCAGCATTTCCACACTGCTGAGCTCACTTGTGAAACTTATTTCTACAGTAGATTACTGAGGTCAAGAGTATAATCCAATTCAGAAAAATCAGTGGGAACATAACAGGAAGATTCATTATGACTAATGATGCTTTCTTATTATGTTCCTACTGATTTTTCCGAATTTGACATTCATTTGTGCAAATCCATACAGGACCTACATCTTGAATGCTGGAAGCAGTTTGTGTCTGTTCACCGCAAAAAAAGATATAGCGGAAGTATGGACAAATATAAAGAATTTCTCAGATCAGAATAAGCTAAAGGAGACAGATCCTTGCCCCACACATGGTTCAGTTGAGGAACCCTTTGCTGCAGAAGTGGTGGGTGTAAAAAGTGAGTTTAAAAAGCATTTAGATATGATGAAAAAAATATCACTGGGGACTATCAAAAAAAGAATATACCACCATTAAAATAAAAAGCTCCCAAAGTCCCATGTCCCACATTGCTGCAGTGGGAGGATGTTCTGGAGTGGCATCACTGTGTTTTCCTAAAGCTTTGCTCCTCTCTGTGTACCCTCTTCAGCTGTGTAAAAAACAATGGGATTGTGGCAGTAGCAGAACCAAAACCCCCTTCTCCTGAGTCCTTCCCTTGATGACTGTGGGCAGCTGACAAATTGAACTCACCAAAGCAAGCTTTATTCCCAAGCAGGAACACAAAGTCAAAAATCTGGGCTTTGTTTAGTGAGACAGAAGTCACTGAAAAATGTTCAACTTCAGCTTTTTGTGCAAAACTGCAACATCTGGCAGGCAGGTAAAATTAGCCAGTCATAACGAGAGGTGTAGCACTTGTCGAAGCAGAAAGGCAGCCTCGGAAAGGTGGACCCTTCATGTCAAGCTGCTGGGTGTCCCATCCCTCCGCATCCCTGGGAGGAGGAGAGGCTGTGGCGACCTGGGGCTGTCTCCTGTCTCAGAGGTTCTGCACCAAAAACCCCGCTACAAGAACCGGCGGTGGGGCAGCCCGGGCGGCACCGGGCTGCAAAATTCCTCCCGTTTCTCCCAGCTTTGCCGCTGCGAGGCTCGGCGGCAGCGGGGACAGAGAGGATGGACGTGCCGAGAGGCGCTGGCGTCTCCGGCCACTTCAGACAGAGCCATTGAGCGGGCGGAGAGGCCGCGCATTGTGCCCTTCCCAGAGGGCTGCCTCCTCTCCATTTGTTTACCACACATCCTGTCTTCTTTTCTGTTTGCTTCACACATCATCGCCTTCATTAATCGTCCTCCCCGCTCCCCATTTGGGCCTTTGGATTTTCGGCTCGCCATGGGTAATTCTAATTACCTCAGACATAAAAAAAAAAAAAAAAATAAAATAAAATAGGAGCTTAAGTAGGTGCACTTCATTCTTTAACTGCCTTTTACAAGCAGTTCAGTGCTGGCTACCAAGGGAATCTGATTAAACTAATTACCCTGATTGGCTTGTTTAATCAACTGCTTGGTTTAATTGGGCCTCGCTAATGCGGAGTGGTGGAGTCCGTGGTGCGTAATGTGAGAACCAGGAGACCCGTAACACCGGCGGTGACACCGCTACAGAAACCAGCCCGCATTCCCAGCCTAACTGGGCGACTTTAATAAATGCAGACCTCAGCTGAGAGCCCAACTGTATTCTCAAGAGCCTGAATGGGCTGGAGGTTTTAGTGATAATTAAAATTGCTAGGGAGG
>VZUA01032213.1:19581-30110 GCA_013401035.1 Horornis vulcanius | reverse complement strand
AATATTAACTCTGAAGTCTAGTAATAATCTCATCTATGGACATTATTCATTATTTTACTTCGAATTGAGCGAAGATCAGAAAATAAGCATAGTGATGTATTATGAGTAGAACAAACTTTACAGNTCCAGAGTACATCCGCGTTTGCCAAATTAAGACCTTCATTTCCATTGCACCAAAATTTAGAAAAAGGAGTTCAAATGTGGGACCATTGCACAGTGATTTTGCCTTCAAAGTGATGGCTTAGCATTTTCAGAAAATATTAAATTAATTCAACATCAAAAAGAATTGAATTATTTTAAAACATTTTAATTTATTTTTTTTTATGTAGAATGATAAGTTTTCTGTTGAAATGGAGAGTGCTACATTGCTGGGGTACAGCCCAATTCTGTTAGGAAAATGTGCTGCAATTACTAAAGAATTGCAAGGAATGAATGATTCTCAGGAAATGAACAATAGAAAATATGGACACGTTAATCAGTCTAGTTTTCCTTCCTTTTGCAAAAGAAAAAGAAAAAAAATCAAGCATGCAAGCAAGGATCATACTCTCTCTGATATTAAAATCTATGGGAATTTGATGAGATAAAAGAAATGTTAAATGAACATTCTTCCTCTAAACAGACATGTCTAGAAAGGCAATTTTAGTAGTACAGCAGTGTAGCATTTTGTTTTTTCTGCAATAAAGCCATCAGATCAATAAAAAATTATGTAGCAGATTATTATTACACTGTGCTCACTATAGCTCTAATCGTAAATAATACAGCAGTTATCCTGGTTATATTAATTATAATTAGAATGCAGATAATGCAGACGGTCTTTTATTACTAGAGCCAAATCAATTTTCCAGTGTTATTCAATGCAAGGTCACACAAAGTTGTTGAAGCTCTTAGACTTCTTATGAAATGACCTGCATATGTAAGAGAGGGTTTGGCTCAGCTGTGTAAGACACATTGACTGGGAAGTGCATTGAAATAATTACAGCCATGAACTCTTGCCTGTAATGGCAGAATTTCATTTTATAAAGTAAGCATAGCTGTAATCCAGGCTCCTTTATGGTGGGAAGCCTCATAAATCTTTCAGAGAAGACCAAGTCTTTCTCTTATTTGTAAAGCAGAAATCAAAATGAATTAGTTTCAGTTGTTATTCTTTCCATCTGTGCTGTTGTGTTAAACATACTGAATGTGTTCATATTGTGTATCAATACAGAAAAAAAATTAAAATAAGAAAATACTTAATGGAAATATTTCATTATTTTAACATAGACTGTTTTAAGGTTCACTCGTTTGGGCTCTGGCTCTCCTGGATCGCTTAAAGCTTTTATCGTCTTTTAGGATTGCATTGGCTTAATGTATTTGTCTTCTATCTCTCATGGCTTCAGTTTAACTCAGAATCACAGAGGAACTGATATGCTTAAAATGTGCCTGTCTGTCCTGTAACTGATGAGCAGATTAGTAGGACACTGCCAGATAATCATCTCTCGGATGCATTGGATTCATATGTGTAAATGGCACATGGCAGAGAGGGGGAAAGATCGAGGAAAGTGTCTTTCAGCTGTGTGCTTTTCTGCTTTCTTTAAGCATGTGTGCAGATGGCCATTAGATATGCTCTACGGTGGATTCTTGCAGTTTGGAATTTACTTTTCCTCTTTTTGCTCTATGTGTTATGTATTGAAGTGCTTCCACAGAAACAAAGCAGCCAGTAGTAAACAGAGCGGAGGCTGCGAGTATGAGCTAGTTTAGTGAGAGGCACAGAGCTAGGAACAATGTGAAGAATAAAGGGTTGGTTGCCATTTGCTTGCTCACTTACTTTGTTTTGCTTTGCTTTATTACTCAATAGAACATATGCTAGAGAACAAAAGGAATAGCCCTCCACTGAAAAAACAATGTGCATTTATTGGAAGAATTGGAGATGCTTAAATCTTTAGTATTTCTCTCCAAATTGTGCTCTCTGATTTGCTTTTAAATCAGCAGGAGTTTGGCATGAGCATGGCAGCATAGCTGTCCAGGCAATCTCCTACATGCCCACATGTGTTCAACCTTGCATCTGGCCTCTAAGTCATACTTCCAATCAGCAGTGTGATGGCATTTAAAAAAGGGTCTCTGATCACTTTTTGCTTTTTTTTAGCTTGTCATAAATCCTATTATCAGCAGTACCTGAGCTTGAGGAATTCAGTCATTTGAATCAAAATGCTTCCTTCTGACAATAACCAAGGAAGGAGACAAAACCATTTGGCAAGCAAATGAATCTTAAGTACACATACTGGAAATGTTTATACTTTGTTCTAGATAAATGTAGGCTGCATTTTGATAGTATATCAGTATTCAGCTTATAGAATGTGAATTGGATTTATGTGTGAGAGGAAATGTGAGAGAAATGGAGGAAGGGATGTTAAGGAAAACTTGGTATAAATGGACTTTGAGACTTTATTCAAATACAGGAGATATGCACTTTCAAACCAAATTATTCAAAATGTAAAAAAATATTTAAAAATTCCCTTCATTAAATATTCCCTTAATTAAATATCAGAGATATTTCTGTGACATGTATATTGTTATACCTATGATACTTCTCATGGATCCTCCAATTTTTTGTGACTTGATTTAATCTTATCTAGAGATAATTAGATCTTTCTGAGCCCTACTTGCCTCTTTATTTTGATGGCAGTAATTTAATCAGGATTTTTCATAGCCCCCCATTCTCTGCAAACACTTTTCTTGGCTTGGTTGGTTGGTTTAGTGTTTTAATTATAATAATGTAGTAGCACTTGCAGGTTCAGGGCCTCACACCTGAAACTTGAGGTGCAAAACAGAGCAAGGAAATATTGGGGTAAAATTTATTTTAGTTTATCAGTTTTACTGCACTGAAGTAAATGCTCCATTTTAACTGTTAAAAAGCTCAGCATCCTTTTCCTCGTTTTCACCTAAATTGTTTGGTTTTATATAAAGGAAGAAAACTCACACTTTTGAAAAGTTCATTGTAAAGCCAAGCAGTACAAAGGTATGCTATACGATTGCTTAGTGTACAACTTTTTCTTTTCTTTGCGTAAAAAATTCTGAGGCTCATGGTATATATTCTTGTGAGGGTTTTTTTTTTTTTTAAGACACTCTATCTCAGAGGTAGCATGTGTATCAGGGGAGGCAGGGATTGCTATGGTAAGTACCCCTGCTTCAAATAATAGGATTTGGGAATTATTTTCAGTCCAAAACATAAGGGAAAAAAATGTCTAAAAGTGACCTTGTCGTCTGAATTAACTTCCATGAGATTCCACTTTAAAATGATATGCCCAGTATTATCATTTTACTGCCAAAAACTGGGAACACTTCCAAATTTTGACTTAGAAATTATTGTACTTCCAACTGAAAAAAAAAAAAGAAGCTTTTTGAAGTACTTCTTTTTGTTGAATACTGTAATAGATGGCTCTGTAAAATCCTGAGTAAATGGCCAAGACCGCAAGTTCGAGCTGCCCCCAAGGCAGTCTTATCTTACACACAGGCTTTTAGAAGATTTTTGTTTTGTTCTTGAATGTGTGTAGTTTATGTGTTTCATCAGAAGATGCCTGGTTTTTTGCCTGACTCTACACCCCCATGTCAATACCACTCAGGTTCACAAGGGGAGTTAGCCGCGGGATTTGTGCTGTGCTGAAGAAGAAAGATTATCTTTCCTGTAGGGTGGGGGAAAGCGCATTGTGCACATCTCGAAAGTAAAGACTGCGGGAAAAAATGAAGAGGGCATAACTTTTTCATACACAATAGCATTCCTAAGTTAATATAGCATGCTGGAATGTAGTGGAACATTTTATTATTCGGCAATCGTTTTTCTTTACATCTTGTAAATAAAATGTTCCTTGTCTTAGCGGGCATTCAGCAGCAGCAGGGTAGGTTTCTAATCAGCCACACAAGCCACTGCTCTAAATGCACTTGATAGTGTCTCCAGCAAATAGCTTTAGAAAATATCCTTCGTAGTGTACGTACCCTCGTGTGAGGATTACCTGCAATGATACGATACATCCTCATACATTCAGGCAGCCTTGTGTGCCTCTGATCTATCCTGGCTTTCACTGTCACTGTTTCCGAAATGGCCTTTCTGCCTCCTGATCAAAACACGAAGCAAAAAGTACCATCTGGACACTGCATGCTAAAAAGTCAAAGATCTGTACACTGTATTATGCCCAAAAGGACATTTTCTTGTCAGTTAAGCTGCCATGTACTTTAGTCTGTCACTGATAACTTACAAAATTACAGTATGGTAATTTTAATTGGAAGCTATCCATTTTTATCCCTCAGGTTTTTCTTTTATTCCCTGTGGCAATCTTCTCCTGCAGCAGGCTCCCTGGCCGTGGCACAGGCGTGGGCAGAGCCCGGTGGGAGGCAGCGCGCTGGGCACGGCGGTGTCCAGCTGCCAGGGTGCCAGAGCTGCTGATCTAAGCTCAGCTCCGTGTGTCCTTTTCCTAATTCCTTAATTCTGCTGCTTTTTTCCTCACCTGGAGTCCCACAAAACCATTTGACAATTAAGGTTATAGAGGAAAAGAGGCAGACCCCCTGACCACTGGATGTTGGGAAAATACTGATACAGGCCAGGGAGGGGGCACACTCGGGGTAGATGGAGAAGGTGAACATTTCCCTGTTGGAAAGCTGTAAGTAAGAATATTTAGGACATCAGTGTTGTTGTTACTGGGGAGGCAGAGAGGAAGAGCCTCTCACCAGAAATAAGAACAGCATCCATGACTGCAGGAGTAGTAGAGAGGATGGGTAGCTTGCTTTAGAGGGCAAAAACCAGGGTAAGGACAGGAAAGTGGAAAGTAAAAAAGATGAAAAAGGATTCAAACTCATGGGATATGAAAGACTATTTTCATTTTAATGTATACATAAAGATTGATGTTGTTTTGCTTATATTTATTTGTCTGTTTGTTATCTGAGTGGTGCATGGTGCAGGGAATTTTACTGTTTTTTCCTTTTATCTGGATGACTCAGAAAAGTAAAAAATGCAGCCTGTAATATTGGCTTATGGCCTGGCAGAGTAGAAAGGGGTGCAAGCCAAACTCCCAGTCACCTAAATCTCCTTGTAGAGGAGAATCAGGTATACATTTTAAACGTGGAAATAAATTCAGTGTATGAATGCACCAAAATAGAGTAAGTCTGCATATGGACTTAGATATACAAATAGCAATTGAGCATTTCTTTTAAGACAATTTGGGTCTCTACAGAATTAGTGCCAGATTAAAAACATAACATGCGTTTTTCAAGTTTCAGTTTTGTGGCCAATACAGTTTTGTGTAAAATAAATTGCTGTTGTCCATTTTCACAGCATCTTGAACTGTTGTATTCTTAACACCAAGTTAGTTGGTGCACTACCAGCTGGATTTTTGTAAAGCTTTTAATGACAAGATAAATACTTACATTCTAAATTTAAGAGATTGACAGCTCTTATCATCTTAAAAAATATCTATAAATATAAGAGAACTAGAAAATGTGAAAACAAGGATCATTATCGCTTTAGTCTAAAAATTGGTCTGGAATTGTGACTGCAAGAACAGCATGGGAAAAACAGAATGGCATGGAATGTAAGTACCCCATAGACTGGGCACTAAAGTTATCCTTCTGAATTTGCAGTGGATTATGTCAGAGGTCTTTTTCCTTAGCAAAAGTTAAACAAAATGCTGCGTCTTAACATCAGAAAAATACAAATATTTAAAAGTACAAAATAAGCAAGGTCAAAATTCATCTGCCCAATGTGCAGCTAAATTTATGAAAACAAGTTATTTGCAGTTGTAGTTTTATTTTATATTTTTATAATTCAGCTAGATTCAGTTATCTTTGTTGCTCCAATATGGATGGAAAACCACTAAACAAGGCATTTGATACTGGTCTTTAATAAGAGAATGCTAATGGTGGCTCCAGTTCAGTATTCTCTCTGGATTATGGTTCATGAACTTTATAAAAATATGTCCGTAGGAAGTTTCAAAAACAGCAGAAAGTATTGCATGAGAAAGATCCAGACAATGCATCAGCTGAGAAAAATCCATGCAGAGAAGTGGAAATTATGCAACGTTTTTCTCCTGAAGGACCACAGCTGTAGTCCTCTGCAGAGAAAGAAAGTCTTTTAAGCTGTAACGTTGATCATCAGTATCCCACATGGTTCTGTGGCAGGGTGGCTTTCATACAGGTGTGCTGGCAGTATTTCCTTTCTTGGCTGCTTCCTGAAGAAGCCCTGCTGAGGAGAAAGAGGTGCTGAAAAGGTTAATGGGAAGCCCTGATAAATCTGTAGAGACTGCCTCTATCATTAGAATCTCTTACACATATCAAAATGATAGCCTACACCTAAGGAAAAAAAAGGAGATTTTTTTGAGTTTTATGTAGTCTTTATGACAGCAAATCAGTTCTCAGTCGCAGCTCAGAGAACTGTTGTGCTTTCTGTGTGGGTGCTGAAGTGCCTGGGTGGCTGGGCGAGAGCAGGGTACCTCCATGCCCTGGTGCCACACCAGCCAGAGCATCTGAAGTGCATGGAGAGCTGGCACAACCAGTCCCAACTTCCATAAGACAAAGAAAGATTTGGATTGCAAAAGTTCAAATTCTTACGTTTGAGCCAAATCTTACCAGAAATGCATCTGAAGAGCTGCTCTGTGCAGCTCCCACATTGCCTGGCTAAGCCTCGGGCACGGTCCCTTGGCAGGTGTCTCCAGCCTGAATCACTGAAGGCAGTCTTCCAGTGCCTGTCTCCAAGATCCTCTGCCCCAATAGAAGGAGACTTTTTATCACAGTGATATTTTCCTGACAAACTTACAAAAGACATGTTTAATTTTTTTCTAACAATGCCTTGCTAGCTATGTTTATTTTAGCCTAGTCACAGTCCTGTTAGAACTTTTTTATCAGACCTTGAAAACTGAGTAGAAAAGTAGATTGCTGCCTTTTCCTTCCACTTTTGGAAAGCTGGAATCCAGTCGAACTCAAAACATAAAATATACTTTTGTTACCACAAGATTGCAGCAGAGGTTAGTAGCAATGTGTATTTTATAGTATATTTTATCTGAAGGGAGAATTCATACTACAGCTATTCAAACTATATAGTGTGTGAATTCAGGACAAAAATGAATTTATTTTCCTTTTTTCCATTCATCAGAGATGAACACTAAATGCAAAGTTCAAATTCAGATAAAAATTTCTCTGTGTGTGGATCTAATGTTTTGGGCTGATTCTTTTTACATCTCAATGGATAGCCCTCACCATAATTGAAAAGTCCATGTTTCATTACATGTGGGAAGTATAAATGGATACATACTGTCTTGGGAGGTGGTGTCTTTATGATAGTAGTAATAGTATTTATAGTACTAGAGTAAATTTATAATATCTTCTATTAATTAGTCAAGCTAATTTGGATTTGGTGACTTGTTGGCTGGGTCACAAAAATGTGTAACCATTGTTTAGATTTTTTTTACTATATTTCTTAACCACTGTAATAGAAGTCAATGTTCTGTAATTGTACAGTAATTTCACCTTAAAGCAGGACTAAATGCTCAATATTTTGTCACCTCATCCCCAGAAAAAAATATAAATATTGTTTATAGGTTGATGGTATTTTTAAAGTATTTTTCTATACAATTTTGTTTAGCTTTTCAGGAAAAATATTTTCAATTTAAATGTTTTCAAAATCTTGTATTTTTTTCCTAACTGTTTCAGCTGCTGCTGCTTTAACAGTCACGTGTTGCAAGGAGAACACAAGTGGAAAAAAAAAAGAGCAAAATATAGACAGACAACATGCTTAAGCAATCAGAAAGTGTTTAGTCAATAGATTGGTCTCAGCACACAGCAACAAACAAGTTTATGAGAAAGGGAAGCAAGATTTGGATTTGAAATAAGAAAAGCTCAACGGGTGCGGTTGGAAAGTGTTTCAGAGGTCTAAAGGGCACTGCAGAGAGCACAGATAATGCTTTGAAAATATAGGAGGTGTGAGTTGGAGACTTGGCTCATGTAGCAGGGGAAGATGGAGCAGAACTCAAGGTACTGAGTGAAAGGGGAGGAAAATATTCTGTCCAAGTGAGGACAAATACTGTGTTTCATCCAAAAGAGGAGGCAAGGCAGCAGAGAGAGGCAAAGACAGACATCACATGGCCAAAGCAATGGAAAGGAAGTATCTTGATAGCAACATTCTGACTAGATACCAGTATTGTAGGGTTTATGCAATTAACAGGGGGATCTTTGCTGTGTGGATGAATAGGAAAGGCTGTGCTTTTGAAAGGTAAAATGGGTAGGCATAGTTTTAAGTAAGATATGAAGGGAGATTAAGAACCGTTTTGAACTGGGGAGCTTGACATCAGAGAAGTAAGGCAAGCCGAGCCTTGGTGTGGAGTGGTGCATTTGTTGTTTTAATTAGTCTAAGATTTCTATAACCCAATATAATCTTATCCAAGTGAGAAGACAAAAAAGAGGTATGGAGTTCATCTGGCATTCTGCTGTAGAGACAGAAAGGGAATCTGAGAATAAGTAAAATGAGGGAGAAATGAAAAATAGCTGGAGTCTTTTTAGAAAGGGAAAATTCATTCCAGAAGCAGCTACAGAGGGGAGGGGATACAGGAGATTATTGCAACTTGGAAACCCAAGTTGGACATGGGATAGACCAGGAACTGTGCTAGAAAACAGTAAGCTTGCCTAGATTTCTTCTCTGAGGCAAAGTACTTGTTTCTAAAGCACTACTCATTGTGCAGCACTGATCCTTTCTTCAACTGCAAACAAAACAAAGCCCTTAAACATATAGTTTAAAATTCTCTCCATATTAAGGGTGTTCTATCTATATTAACTTATGTGTGTGTCACTTAAGATTGTTAAAAACCTCAGGGCAGGAATAGTGTTATTTGCATTAGCACATTTATTCTTATGGCAGCACATAGGCTTATTACTAAATAAATGGTTGCTATGTGTAATTAGTTGATCTCTGATTTTACATGTTCATTAGCCATAAAGATAAAATGAAGATGTTACCTCAGTCTATTGTTAACAGATTTAAGCTTTCTTTTACTCTTGGGTTTTGGTTTTTGTTTTGGTTTGTGGTTTTNGAAAATTTAGGTGTGAAGTATGAAACAGGAATGGAAAAATTAAAAGATTGCAGAAACCTCGGTATCCTTCAGCACTTTCTTTCAAAGGTAGTTCTGGTGTCCTTTTACCAAAGGAGATGAAACAACTGAGAATATTAAGAGTAAAAGGGAAAGTGGTGCAAGTGATAATAAATTACTCAAAATCATCATAGTCACAAATAATTTCACAGAGAAGCACTTAAAAAAAGAATTATGAAATAGGAATTCTAATGCAGGCAGTTATATTTTTGGAAGTGTAATATTGAACAAATAGTTCCTTTAGCTGGAGGAATGAATGGATCCAGCTTTACTGCATCATATGAGCATTCTGACTTTCAAAAAACCTCAAAGTCTGTACTTGAAATCAGTTTAAGACAAGGGAAGTGAAGCTCTGGAGCAGGTTATATAGTCTACATCATTAGATGTCTTTAAGGAGAGAAAGACTAGGTGAATTAGCTTCTAGATGAACTAGAGTACTGTTGATTCTGTCTTGAGACAAGGAGACACAACAGATGATCTCTTCTGTGAGTATGCACTTCCAGAATTTGAGGAAGAGATAGCACTTAGAAGATAATGTAAAATACTCAACTGATCAAACAAACACTACTGTATGCACCTCTCAGGGTGCTTACATCAGGTGCTTACATCAGTTGCAATATCAGAGATGACAGGATGCATTTCACTCCAATGCTCTGGCAAATAGAACGTGTTAGAAAAGTGACCCACTTGCACCAAATGTGAGGCATTAAAGTTCTTTCAGAACAAGATGTGGAAAATCAAAGTGGAAATGTTCTTGATATAAAGGCAATAGTAAGAGAAGTATATGGACAGATAAAGCAGAGGTTAAAGCTGAATCATCCACATTTCTGATTTAATGTGAATTCCTTCCTTTATTCTTTTGTCGTAGTCTTCCTTGAAACAGCCTATCAAGTGTAATAGTAGATCTTCTAGATCCAGTAGATCTGTTATTGTTTCTTCAAAGATAAACTGTTGCTCTAAAGTCTAAAATGTAGAGTTCTTTTTCTAAATGCATTTGAAAAGGAAAAGAAATGGTAAAAAACCCCCAAAAAAGCTATGCAAAACAAAAACANTTTTTTTTTTGTTCAGCTCCAAAATAAGATATTGCAGATCAGGAACAGTGTTCTTTATTTATTATTAATTTCTTTACCAGAATATGCATCTCACAAGACTGCTAAGTTTAGGGTAAGAGACAAAGGTTCCCAAGTTAATCTTGTTATCCCTTTGGTTTTCACACAAATTACCAAGTTAAAAAAATACTAATGTCAGAAGATTGCTGGCTTTTATGCACAAAGTGACGTGGTGTGTGCAGGGCAGGTGAAAGGAGCCTTCTTGCAGGTTCTCGAGCACTGAGCTGGTGTTCCTCCAAAATGTACCCAGTGCAAGTGACCTGGAAACCGACATATGTCATTGTAGGACACAAGAGACTCCAAATATTTCAGAAGGCAA
>VZUA01032204.1:0-12833 GCA_013401035.1 Horornis vulcanius | reverse complement strand
GAGCTGTTTGGAGACAATTCCTTGTGTTGGTTTGACAGGCGGCACGTAAGTTGCCATCTTCCTGTACTTCTTTACAGGTCAACCCTCAGGCCAGGCAGGGCACAGGCATCAGGCTGGCAGAGCTGCAGCTGCTCATTTACCTTCTTCAGAATTTGTATAACATTCACAATTTTCTACATCTGAAATTTTACCAGTGTTTTATGGGTTACTAAAAGTAACTATAAAAGTTACAGCAGTTTTAGCACTTGCAGATACTGAGTAGCTGAAGGTTTTGGGTTTTTTAAATGTGCTATTTCAGTTGTTACTGCTTTACTGCTGGAATGAGAAATTTGGTCATCACCCTGTGATAACACTGCATTCATCTGAATTTTTTCCTAAATAGTGAGGAAATATAATTATTCTCCCCCTTGTGTTATCTTTGGCAAGTCTGCTGGTTCTGGAGAGAAGTAGCTCCATGTAATTGTAAAAGCTCTTTTGCAGTATCCTTAATTTTTTTTCTTTAAATCCTTTCCCTTGTCCATTTTGCTTCTGGCTCTAGAGCCCCCTCCTTGCTTTATCCTGCACTGGAGCATGGGTCTATCTGGGCTATGGAGTATTCTTCAGAAGCTCTGCAGAAAGACACTTTGGCACAGCTGTTCTGTTCAGGTTGTGTTCTCTTTCTAAAGAAAGTCCATGCTAATTAGTATTTTTAATAAGCAACCACACAGAAGAGACAAGAAAGGAAATTTCTCATTATCAGCTCAAGGAAGAGTAGAGAAGATGGTTTTCTAAGGTCTCTCCTACCCCGAGGTAGAGCTGCATTTTGACCCTTTGAGGTCTGTTCTGGAGTGCAGAGATGTGATGCTGACAGGCTCAGCACTGGCTGTGTGTGACACTCCCTGGAAACCTCCAAAAGAGAACGTCCCTGAGCAAGCCCTCCGCCACCAGCAGGAAGAGGCTGCTGTGCACTGCCAAAAGCCCCTGGTGCTCCAGCAGGAAGAAGGGAGGTGGCCCTTTGCTTTTAAGGCATGCATGAAATATTAAACAAGGTTTTTACTGTTCTCGTGGAGTAAGAGGTTAAGACAAGCCCTAACCCAAGCCTCCAGGACTGCATGACCACAGAACTTGGGAGAGGTATGGCTATAAATACCAGCTCTGTGGTGGAGCTCAGCACTGCTTCATGGGAGGAGCTGGGTGGGGAGATGCTGCAAGCACAGGCGGCCCTGTGGTCCCTGGCAGGTCTTTGTCTTGAAGGAGTGGGACCTTTGGAATGAAAATATGAGAAGTGTCTGAAAAGATGTGAAGTACAGGCTTGTCCTGCAGCTATGGAGTGTTCAAAACTCCTCATTTCTTACAGTACCCAGACACACGCCAGACATTTCACAACATGCAGGTGATGCTGTGCTGCCACACCTGGAGGAACGTGCTGCAGCAGCACAGGAAAACAGGCTGGATGCAGGAGAGACAATGAATGCCTGTCAGATAACCTGGTAGCTCACTGGAGCTCCACATGGGCATGTACACAGTAGGGAGTATGTTTTTGAAGAAATCAAATGAATTGCAGAGCAATGGGAGAGGGAGGAGAAGAGGGCGGAGGAAGGGAGCAACGGGGGAAGAAAGCACGAGACAACTGCGAGAGGAACAAACATTGCTTTGAGGATTTGTGCTTTGTGCCTTTTGTGGGGTTTTCTACATTGCCTTCAGGCAGTGCAGGATGTGCAAGAGAAATCGGGAGATCAGAAGTGGTTGGATAAAAGTCTGCTCAGCCTCCTTCATCACTAAGCACACTCTCCTTGCTGGAGATGAAAAACAAACATTGGGTGCACAACCTGCTGTTTACACGTCTGGTGGATCTGTTCACACAGGGCTCTTCTTGCAGCCACGGAAAAGGTTTTTTTCATGGCTTCTTTTTGAGGTTTCTTGTTATTTTCACGGAAAGGAGAAATGTGCAATCTGAGTAGGGCTGAATGAATGACTTGGGAGCATAGGCCTGGGAGGGCTGGGTCTCCGGGGTGGCAGATGGCTCTTACAGCAGCACGGGGTTTCTCAGAGCAGGGCAGACCAGCCCTGAAGCAGGAAGGAGCTGTGGGTGCTGCAGGCAGCCCTGTGCCTGTGTGGAAAGGCTTGGACAGCCAGGGGCACCCTGCCCATGCCATGAGCATTGTGGAGTGCAGCTCTGGGCTCTACAGCAGGGTAGCTCCAGGATCTCTGGATCCCTGTGTGGACCATCCTGGCCCCATCCTGGGGCTGTGCTGTGTCTTGAAGCAGAGATAGTGCTGTCATGCAACGGGTAAGCTTTACAAGTTGCAATAGTTTCTTACTGCAACATTTCAGAGCATGGACTCAATCCCTGTGTGGTGGTGTGTTTGGAGGAGCTTGCTGTGTGCCAGACACAGGTGTCCTGTGCAAGGTGGGTAGGACTTCTAGAGACATGTACCATAAATATACCCTGAAATTTAGAGCTACTTATCAAAAACAGTTGAGAAAGAAGAAAATTTAGATGTAGGCAGTGTTCCCTTCAACTGTGTCAGCATTGTTTCCACACTCCATGGGCTGGGAAGCATTTGCTATCACTGATTATTAGTGTTCCATAGCAGCCTTTCATTGTCAGATGGATTTTCAGTCTTTATTCACTACTCTGATCGTGTTTCCTGTTCATGCCCTTCATCACACTGTCTCCTGAAGAAGAAATCCCAATATTACATGTATTTTCAGAGTTGAAAAAAAATACTAGTAGCTGGAAATACAATTCTGATTTCAATTTCTAGTCCTGTGAGACGTCAGATGAGTAGGTCTGAGAAAGCTTTGCTGCCACAAGGCTGGATGTGACAAGCCTGGTGCAGGCAGCCCCTCAGTGCTCCAAGGGTGCCCAGCAGGTACAGCACAGACCTGCTGTGTCAGAAGTTTTTGATCCCTTAGCTGCCCTCTTGGCACCCACAAGGTGCTTCAAGTAAACACCTTGAAGCCCATAAACACTGCTTTTGGTGGTCACTTGACAACAGGCATGAATTTATGGAATATTACTGTGAACACAGGAAAAAACCTGCATCAGTTTTCTGTAAACATATTTATCTTTTCAGCTGCAAATTAAGCATCACAAATTTAATTGCAAATTAAACATTTGGGCCAAGACCCAGAGTTGTTATTTGGAAGCCGTGCCAGGAGCTGTGGGATGTTTCCATCCTTGCTGGCTGGGCTGCCTGCTGGGGCTGCAAGGCTCCACTGCTGTGTCTCAGGAGCTGGGAGCATCCTCAGGAATGTGCTCCAACCCAAACCCAAAACCAGAATGGTTTCCATGAGGGATTGAATTCTGAGTCCTTTTCACAGGCTGTCCAGACTGAAATATCTCAGGTTCGGTCCCTCCTTGGAAAATGACACTTATGGCAAAATGCTTTTCTTAAAAACATTTTCCTGGCCGTACAAGTTTCCATAGAAAATGTTTGTCATCTTTTCCTGTTTCAAAGTAATTTGCCAATTAAAGTAATCCATGCTTGCTATTTAATGAAGGGTAATGGTCACACCAGCCTTAGGCAGTATACCCACAGATTGTCTTTAATGGCAATACTTAGTTGTGCTCTCTTAGTTATAAATGAAATAATTTTTCTTTGTTATTATAATGATTAACAATACAACAAATTTCAATTATGACAGCAAATCATTACAGTATATTGAGATAAAATCAAGCTAAAATGTGTTGTAAATAAGAATCCATAATTTACCAGAATGGCACTGCTAATACGTTATTGGATTTTTCCCTTAGTCCCATGGCAAAAAGAGAGATTTTATTAAATGTCTTTTTGCTTTTGAAAACTTAAAGTTCACGCTACTTTCATTTTTCACTAATAAATTCAAGATGTCCATATTAGTTTAACCTGAAATGAATTTGGTTTATTGCTGAAACTGAAATTCCCCTGTGAATGTCTCAGTGGATTAGATATATGTTGGTTATATTCTTCTATGATTAAGTTTTTATTGATTTTTTTAAAAGTCAGTCAGTTTATGTATGTTACTCCTCATTGCCCACCAATATGCTGCTGTACAGCCCTTGACGTGTCAAAAAGGATGATATGTATTTAATTTACTTGGTTTCCCGAGAAGTTATTAATGGCTGTTTAATACCCTTGAAGGTATGCTAATTCAGGCTCTAAAATAGATGGTGCTTTGTACAGCAGGATTCAATGCTGCTAATCTGCAGAACAGACATTGTGGCCTGTTCTTTCCTTGTCCACTTCATAAAGCAAAGCCCAGAGCAGGTGTTTTGGTTTTTTGATTCTTTGCTGCAGGCTGGGTGGTGGTGCTGCAGCAGGACAGGACACGGGTCTCTCTGTGATCGTGGGGCAGAGCAGGTTCTGTATCCTCCAGTCAGGTTTGGGCCTGAGAGGGAGGGGATTTGAAACACTGGCCAGCCTTCAGGTCACCAGGAAGAATGCTCATTTTTGTAGGCAACTTGTAAAGTAAGCAATGGTCAATCTTTTGGAAGGGGGAAAAAGATTACTGATACTGTTACAAACGTGTTTTGTTGAGGTGCTGAAATCCAGACCCGCAGAAGCTGGATCAAGTTTAGGAGATTTTGAAGGAGTGACCCATCACAGTATTGCTCACTTAAACACAAGAAATACCAGACAGAGTCAGATTTTTCTCTGTGTTTGATTTAGATAATCTCTATTTGTCTCCACAGGCTGAAATTATTTTCTTCCCAAGCATGTGAAATAGCTAAATTATTTTTATCTAATGTGTCATGATTCAGTAGCAAGAACTTTGTGATCGCCTTTTTTCATCCCCACCCAGCAAAACTCCCTGCTTTGCTCCAGCACAGAGCCAGGCAAGAAGGCTTTAATCATAACAGGGTCACACCTTACATTTTGCAAATGTCAAACAGCTGCTCTTCTGCCCTTGCTGCCTGTGTCACACAGTGTGAGCCCACACCCTCTGAGCATGGAGTACTTTTTGGGCTGAGTGGTGGATTTTAGGGGTACTGGTTTGTTTGGGGGTTTTTTTCCCCGCTGGAGGGTAATGTCAGAAAAACTCAGTCACTTGAGCAGATCAGTGATCCTAATCATCTTCATCACATTCAATGATTCAGAGGGAGGGGGACTGTGTCCGAAAGCACAGCGAAATCCATTTGGCTGGGAAGAAGGAATATTAGAAATGCAGATATTGTTTTCCTATGGTTTGAAGGTCATTTTCACACTGCATGGAGATTTTCCAATGCATCCATGGCTAACGTGCCGCCTGTTAGCATTTTGCTGTTGGAACTTTATATTGATTGTCCTCTGCAAAGATTTTTAATAACAGCAGAAACGTAAATTCACTGAATGTGAAGAGAGGCTAATTAAGAACAAATGTGCTGGTCCTGGTAGGAAGTTATTTATCACTAATTATGTACCCTTCATCTGTGACTTGCCATAAATACTCTGGTCCAAGCTGATGCTCTAAAAAGGCCAGTCCTACCTGTAGATGTGTGGGCTGCCTGTCCTGCAAGGCAGCCAGTCCTGCTGAGGAGGAGGAGGAAGAAGAGGGCTGTGGCAGCCCAGCCCCTGGGTGGGAGTAGGAGTGTTTGCCAGAGGAATCCAGCTCTGCTGGGAGAGCTAGGGGAAGCTCCAGTTTGAACCAGAAACCCTTTTGCGAACTTTCACATACTTTGGCACTGTAAACCCCTGGGAAAGGTGCACAGATGTGCTTCAGCCCGCCATGAACACCACCAGGTGACTCCCAGAGTGGCTGAGTTTTGAAATCGTGACACTTCAGCTTTCTCTCTGCTGATCCTTTGCACGGCTGAGAAAGAGGGATTGAAAAGAGGGGTTGATTTGCAAGAGGTTGATGCAGAAGAGAGTTTTAAATGTGCCCATTTAAGCATTTTCAGTGGCGTTAGCATTTCCCTGTGCATCAAGAGATCCTCTGCTTGGCAAGCCCTGCTGAGGAGCCCTGGCATCAGGCAGTTTAGGGGCTGAGAGAAGCACCCAAAGACCATGTGTAAGCAGGAGCAACCTGGTCCCCCGTGACAAGGGAACAGGACAGTGGTGCTTGTTTGCAAGGGTTGGAACACTGCCTCCCAGCAGCACCAGACCAGTGTTCCCCACCCTCTGGCAGCTCAGTTTGTGGTATCATATAGAATCCTGAAATACAGAGTAAATCCGAGCAGGGGCTCTTACCTCTCATCCCCTTTCCCTTGGAAAGGTGCCTGTGCCAATCTGGCTTGCCCTGACAGAAATGCAGTTACCTAGTGGTGCTGCTCCTCCACCTCTCATTGAGCTGTGGGAAAGCCCCAAAACATTCTCAGACCTTCTCATCCAACTCAGGAAACTGAAACTTGCTCCTGGTGCTGCAGAGACTGGCATTCCTTGGAGCTTATGATACAGAGCAACAGTTGTTAACTTGCAAACAGTTGGTGATAAAGCTCATAAAATGAAAAGAGCCTGTGGAAATCATTAGGGTCCTTCAAATAAAAGGCTGGTACTTAAGAAGAATGATTAATTAAATAATTGGCTACTGTTTCTTTGCCTGTAACATGCATAACTGTCCCATATCACAAATTATTAATTTAAACCAGGTTTTCTAAAGTAAAAGCCCATGTTTAGCTTTTCTTATTAGTACTCTTTCATTCTTGGGAAGTGATGTGTTACTACAATGTGCCTTTTGCAATCAACTTCTGTATATTTGCTTAGAGTGGAGAGACTGTATTTGCTGTTCAAGGCAGTTTATCCTCATCTCTGTCTTACCTGTTCCAGGATTTCCCACTGCAATGGGCAGTATTGCATTTCGTGTGGGGGAAAACACCCCTGGCAGCCTCAGCAGCTGTGGGGAGCTGCCTCACCAGGTGGAGTATTGAGCCTTTCCCACCACAGCTGTATTGACAAGAAACTAGGTTTGGGTTTAACAAGGCTGTTCTGTTTTCAAGGGTTGATATATAGTCACTGCTGCAATGACAGAGTGATATCATATTGTCCAGTGAAATCCCTTAGCAACTGATTCAATATTTGCAGGAAAAAATAGTTGGAATGGTGAAAGCCAAAGCTGCTGAACGAGTGACAGGGCCCCAGCTTGCAAAGCTCTTCCCTGCAGACTGTTTTGCACATTGGATCCTCAAAGCTTCTGGGAAGGGTTTCAGAAGCGATGGTTCTATGGTACCTGTAGATAACAAAATTATTATTTCTCTTTTTTGTTTAACTAACATTTGTTTAGTGCTTGAAGCTGGGCTGGCAGCTGCATCTAGCATTTGAAGCACCCTGGAGCTCATGTTTCAATGACATAAATTGGGCAAGGCTGATCACTGGAGACTGTTGTACAGGTCTGGAGGAAGTGTTCGGTGTCTGCTGCTGACATTTGCCTTAACAAAGAAGCACTGTTCTATCAGAATAGCCCAGAAGACCATAATAATGCTGCTCTGATCTGCAGGCTGCTGTTGTGCAGGGTTTCTCTCTCTGTACTCTCCATGGCTCAAGGGGGAGTGTTATTTTTTTTCCTTTAGTGAAGGCTATAAGGGGTGGGGGGACAAATTTCACATGAATCCACTGGGACCTCAGCAACTGGCCATGTTTTAGCAGGCTGTTAAGATTTATTGCACAAACCCTTCTGAAAGCTCTGAAGAGATTTGCCATGCATTTCAGTGTCAGAGGAGCTGTGGGAACAGAAAGGTTGGCATTTAGCTCTAAATGACTCCCATAAAAAATGAACTGTTCTCTCCAAGTAGATGAGAGCTTCTGCACTGGCTGAAGGCATTCAGTGTGTTCATCACCTCGTGTGGTAATGAGCAGGCCTGTTAATGTGTGATCAGAGCCCAGCTGGGGTCACACAAACTAAACGAGCAGGAGAGCTGAGCTGCACAAGAGGAAACCTTGGAGTCAGCAGCTGAAGCAGCTAGAGGGGCACAAGCTTTTTTGAATATACATTAGATTAAACTTAGTTCTTTTTGGAGGTTTTGCCCTCAGAAATGTTCAGGAATGGTGCCAGAATTGTAATACATAAATCCTACTTTTCACCACGAACTGTCTTCCTTGTCTTCCCTGTCATCTGCTTCTATATTAGTGCTGTCAGTACTTCTGCTTTCCTTGCCCTCCATTTTGTTTTCTTTCTGGCCTACTCATCTTTATCTCTTCTCCTCTCCTAAGCTCTCTAAGTGCTTGTCACTCTTTTTTCCCCCTTCAACCCAAACCCATGATATAAGTCTGCTTTACCTGATTTCTCTGTGGTGATGTGTGGCTGAGGCAGCTGTCAGTAATCCCCTTCTATCAGTGTTCAAACTCTTGGATACAGCAACCAGGCTAGAGTTTTGTTATTCCTGAGTTTATATTCTGTCCAGGCATTTGGGCTTTGATCTCTTTCCTTATCTACCGCTTCTGAAAAACCATATTCCCCATTATTATGGGCTTACTTGCAGTGTCACAATCTGGAATCCAGGAGGAAAAGTAATAAATAAAAAAAAAAGGTCAAACGTGAGTATTTAACTATAAAACTGAGAGTAGGAAAAAAAATACATAAAACTTTAAAACTGACTGTTTTCTAAATGCTTTATTCCTGTGCTTATCTCTTTCAGTTATAAGAGAGTGTAATTTGGTTCAGATGTGCCTGTTCTGATACTGGAATTTGATGGGGTTTTTAATAGCATGACCATATAGAGGCTTGAACTTCGACAGAAAGGGAGGTTTTGATCTTATCATCAGGCTGGTGAAGTAAGGGAGATTAGTTCCTATCCAACCCACATCTTGCTAGATTGTGGAAGTATTTGGGCACATTCAGCATGCAGGCTTTTTAATCAATTGTCCTTGATTGCAGCCTCTTCAAAACTCATGCAAGAGTCATCTGGAGGAATTTGGGTTACTTTTAATGCATATGAAAGGAAAAGTCAACCAACAGATAATATTTTTATTAGATTTATTTGGTGTTTGTGTATTTCCTTCTGATTTCATATGATGTTATTGAACCTTTGCTCTTTTTCAACAGTCTGACATGTTTTCTACCCACTCTTTAGCTGGCTTAGGTTGGCAAAGGTACTGGACATCAGCAAAGCTAAGCTGAAGATTGGCCCTCTGATCTAAGCAGTTCCATATACAGCTACAAAAATTTCTGCTCCTCACATATGGGGAGAAGGCATATTTTTAGTCTTGTCCAGCTGAACACCAGCTGCTTTGATTTTGCTCCAACTTCCCAAAAGCAGAGAGGGTTGGATGATGAAGCAGAAATAAAGCCAGTCAGGAAGGCTTGGTCAACCAGAAGCACCTCAGGCACTCCGTTTGTCCCTGCCATGGCCTCTGATGAGCCCATGCTTTTGCAAGAATGTTCAGAGAGGGGAATTAACCTGTGCTGCCCTTAGCAAAAGCTGTGCCTGTGCCTGCTGCCTTCGTGCTGCTGCCCAGAGCAGACAGTGGAGTTATTCCTGCTGCTGGGAAAGCACATAGAGCTGGGACATGGCGTGGAAGAAGCCCTCTGAGATCTCCTTGCACAGAGATAGCATTTCCTCGGTGGGGAGGGAGGGTCAGTGTCTCTCTGTGCACACTCCCACAGGCCCATCCTCACTGGCTGCTCTCACAGAGGATCTGGGGAAGACTGGGGCCATTCCCATCATGGCCACTGATGTTGGCATGGTCCTTAGCAAGCTGGGCCTTGCCAGCCATGACAGCTGCTAGGCATTTTGATGAGCCCAAAAAGGGCTTGTGCATGCTTGTCTCTACTAGCTGAGATCCTCACTCTCTCTCTTCTCCTAAATTTTTATGGGCATGTTATGAACAATTGGATTATAAGCTTCTGGTTTGGGAAACATGCTTCACCGTTAACTATAGTTCAAGGATCCCAAGTTCATCAAGACATGTGTCCCTGTACCCTTTTCTATTTGTAGCTCTACTACCATTTGCACTTTCAGGACTTTGCAAACCACCCCCAGTACTAACAACTGCTTTTGCCAAGCTTCCTGTTCTCTGGGAAGCCTCCTATTTCCTCTCAGCTTTTGGAGAGTCCTTGCCATATCCTTACCCCAGGGCTATCCATCAGCTCACAGCATAGCTGGTGGCAAACTCCTCATTTCTCCTTCTGGCACCAGATCCTTTCCAAAGCCTTGTCATTGAAGTCACATTGCTCTCTGTGCAGTGAGCAGGGGCTTTTCAGGTTACCACAGCATTAATAATGTGCCCGAAGCTGAGCAGATGGAGCAGGGATGTTTGCACAAATAAAAGCAGCATGTCCAGAAAACAGCAATTTGCAAGAGCTTGCAGTGTGTTCTGGTGAGTCTCACTTTGATGGAAGGAGAATTATACTGCAGAGGCAATTTTCAGTTGGAAAGGAGAAGGGTATTCCTTCAGTAGCCCAGGCAGGATCACCAAGTGGGTTCCCCATTCACACTTCACCCTGTTTGAGGTGGCACCACCTGATGACTGTGTGCGACTCCTCTGCACTTGATTGTTGAGGGAGGAAGTGGTAGACTTGGGGAAGAGAAGGGTCTGTCTAAAACTAGATACACTGTTTGAAGGCAGAAAGCTGAGCATCAGAGATGAGAAGTGTTGTGCACAGAGAGCACTGAATCTGCTCACTGGGCAGCATCTACACAGGCAAAATACTGAGAGTTCTGGCAAGTTCAAGTGCTTCCCTAACCTTGTTTTCAGCTTTCACCTGGTTCTGTGGCGGTAAGAGCACAGATGTGTCAGAGAGACAGGGGAATGCTGCCCAGCATGCAACCTGCATCTGGAAGGGCCATTCCACCATGGGAAGAGCTTACAGCTGTTTTACTTAGTTGCTCTCCTCTCCCTCTGCAGAGGGGTGCAGTGGTTTAACAGCTTAAGTTTCTGCTTTAAGTTGTATTTTTAAAATGTTTGATTTTTAAACATCACATTTCTACAATAACTTCCAGCTTAAAACCAGCTTTCTTGCTTGAGGATCTTGTGAAGTTGAGAAGAGGAACAGAGAACAGCTCTTCCTTGTACAGAACGTGTGCTTGGTTGGTTTGCCCTGGCCAAAGCCCATGCTGCCCTGGGAGCCAGGCGTAGCCCTGGGCTGTGCCAGTGACACAGGGTCTCTCACAACTCCCCAGGGCAGGGTTGGGGACAGGGAGCTGGCTCTCCACACGGTGCCTGGCAGCAGGACGCAGGAGGGCATATGGGGGCAGCGTGGGAGCCTGCACACCTCTTGGGCCCTGTTCCTTGCCTGAGGGCTTTTCTTGGCACTTTTGTCCATCCCTCTCTAAAGATACTGGGTTATTTGGGGGAAAATCCCAGTTTTAAGACCAGCCCCAATGAAGGCAACTATTCTTGGCTGTTTGAGAAATAACATAGTTTTTGGTTTGAAGCACTGTTCCCTGGAGCTTCTTTCTGAAAATAAAAATAAGATCTTTTTACTAAAGATAACAGTGCACATTTCCAGGAGAAATAATAGGGCTGGTGTGTTTGTTCATTTTCTTGGAGAGCGAAGCCATGTATTTAAAAGCCTGAATAACCTCCCCAGAGGAGCACTGACTTCTGTGAGGTGACTCCAGGTTTTTAAGCAGAGGGCAATGCAGCCTCCTGAAACAAGAAGGGGTCTTGTCAACTTTGTGGCTGAGGGCCTGGTTATTTTTGCTGACTGGTTGTTCCTTTCCATTTTGGGGGGTGTTTTAAGATATTACCACTCAGGACTAATTACTGCAGTTTGCTGGAGGTGGCACAGCGTGGATGGGGCAGGGCTGAAAAAGCAGGTTGGGGTGCACTGCCCGAGCTCTCAGCCAGCCAGGCCTGGGGTCCCCTGGGCTTGGGGTCCCCTGCAGCATTCCCTGGGGCTGCAGATGCGTGGTGAGCACAAAACCAGGCACAGCCACGTGGGTCCCCCACTGCCCCTACCACACATGGGGAGTGTATGTGGTTAAAATGGAGAGAACAGCTTGTAGGAAAGGTGGTCTGAGGGGCCAAAGAAGTGCTCATGGAGCAAAGGAATGGTGTTTCAGTTGGGAGGGGAAGGGAGGAAAAACCACACAGACATTCCTTTCCCTACAGGGCTGCCAGTCACCAGCTCTTTCTTTCTTCAGGGGGAAATACTGCACGTTTGGATTTGAATGATTCAATTACTCGTTAGTGAGATCCTGTGGGACTCAGGTTGGTAGCATTTCCTAGCATAATCTTGTCGAGAGATTTTTATTTTTGCCCCGTTGGAATTTTTTCCTTTGGCATGTCATGTCCAGCTGCTTCTCCAGATGGAGGCAAGGGAGCAGTTGCCAACCCCCTCTGGGAGGAGGAAAGGGATGGGAGTGATTATGCAGGAGGCACCACAGCGCAGCTGTTGGGCTGCAGACACGCGAGGCTGGGCTGCCCTTGCTGCCACTGGACACTCAGACACCCCTGGATGGCCAAGCTGGTCACTCAGCAGCTGGACACCTGGCCCCTCAGACAGCAGGCCTGTTTGCCCAACCCCAGCTGGCAGGCAGACTGGTATTTTTGGAGGCACGGTATTTTTGCTGGCTCCCCTGGGTTATTCTGTATTCCAGCTGCTTTCAGAAAAAGAAAAAAATAGAAAAAAGAAAAAAAAAAATAAAAGAAACTAAAGTTCTAGAGAATTTCCCCAGATGCTGCTCATGTTTTCCATAGTATGATTTCTGATGTGGGGAAGTCAATAGGATTCAATCTGTCTGGGCAGTAGATGGGTATTTTTTCTAGAACTTCATTTTATCTGGTTTTCTGCTGTTTCAGCTTTCCATCAGGGACCCAGCATGGCACACAGAGTCCAGCAGGCCTCCCTTGCTGATCCAAAACCATGTGGTCATGGTCAGTTTGCCAAGGTAGTGCCATTCCCCTTGGGCTTGATCCCGTTTTATCCTTATGGTTCCCAAACGGCCAATTTCAAGGTGAAACTTCCTCAGTTTGCTATCAGTTTTTACCCGTCTAATCTTCCCTGTTAAAGGC
>VZUA01032182.1:6478-26363 GCA_013401035.1 Horornis vulcanius | reverse complement strand
AATTGAAAACAAGTGAGTGCTCATCTCTCTGACTGCAGGCTATTCATCACTGGGTCCCTCATTCTTACCAAGAACAGGAAACTGAGAAGCCTCAGCATTTCCTCTTGACTAACTCCCTTCATAATTCTTGCTCATCCTTTCTTCCCTCAGGAAGGAAAAAACACCATAAATTGTAGGGTTTCCTCTTTGCCTCTGTGGATTTTAACTTTAAAAAATGGAAAAAAATAGTCTTCAAAATTTTTGTTTCATCTTCAAAATAAATTGTCTTATTTTCCAAATACAGTGAAAACAGCAGCTATTGGCAAAGTCAGCAAATCCAAAGCAAGTTATTTATGGAGCACATAACCGTGGAGTTGGAAGCCCATATGCTGCAGATGGATGGGGATGGTGAAGCAGTTGTGCCCAGTGATATGAGCTCAGGAAGGATGTTTGAACAAAAACCAATAGACTTTTATTTCTTACTGAAGTATTCTCTGGATTAATTGAGACAGACTACTAAGTACCATCCTCCTGCTATCAGCAGAGTTGCATTCATTTTCTGATAACCCCGTATTACTCTGGGAGAGGAGATATAATTTTAGAATCCTCATATTAATGAATTTTAGAAAAAAAAGCATACTACCTAATTATTAGTATTCCCGTAATGATCAGAGCCTTCCTCATGGCAGTGTGTTGGAGTTGCAAACACAGAACAAAAATATGGGTTTAGACTAAGGGCAGGAACTGGAACAGTCATTTTGCTCACCAGCAATTGATAAATGAAGTTCTTGCTACAACTCTGCCCCATGATCAGCAGGAGAGAGTCTCTTTAGACCATTGTAATTCATTACTCACTCAGCAATGAAATCAGCCCACATTTATGGAGTCCCTCACTCTTTTGAAGAATTTGAAGCAAATTTGAGATTTTTCAACTTCATAGCAAAGACGGTGACAGTTGTAAGCTGCATGTGAACAACAATTTTGTGCATGAACCCACTGCAGGGCTATCTTTCAATTCAGTATCATCTTTTAATGGGTGAAAATGTGTGGTTGGGTGAATGCTCCTGGGATCCAGATGGGAGACGGGCTGTGCTGTGCCTACTGCTACCCTCAGTGCTAAGGAGGAGTGGGATGCTCTAGGACGATGAAGCTTTTCAGGAAATCCATTTTGGTGAGGAGCCTGAATTTTTTCCTCTTAAATAATCTTGCCCATGTCAGTAACACATCCAAATAGGAAAGATTCTCCATTGCCTTGCTCCTTTGCTTCCATTTTAGTAGTGTGTGAACTGGATGTGCAACATTAATCCTTACTGCATGGGTCCAGCAAGGTAAAAAAATGTTAATGTGAATGACCCCCAGGCTAAGAAATATAACTAAAAACATTGAGTCAATGTAGCATCATATAATATTATAGGTATACTACATTATCATATCACATTTAAAATGTTCTGTATACATTATGCTTCATTTTAATGTTGTATATGTATTACATATTCCATATTCTATGTTGTGTATTATGGTACATATATATAATATGTATGATATATTGGGGGTTTTACTATACATTTTATATATTATACATATATATATGCTTTAGGTACATATACATATATATAAGGATTATCATCACCACCATCTCTGGCCACATTCTCACAGAAATGGTAGAAACACATATTTTTTGATGAGTCAGGGTTCTGTTGTGTGTTAGCCATGGTCTGATCAAACATTAAGGAATTCTGGAGTGATGTAATTTCGAGATCTTTGATAAACTTAGTCAAGAGCAAAGCACTGGGTACTCAAAGTGGCTTATGCGCCTGTTTCAGGACATGTGTGGATCTCTTTTGCTGAAGATGACCTTCAGTATGTGAAGCCTGTGTTTTCTTGAATACTGATGTTCAATCTGTGTAGAACCATGGCAATGCCCAGTAAAATTTGAACCCTACAGTTTATACGTATACAATTGTATTCCCTCCAAATAACCAATGTTAGGGCTAAGCAATGGCAGGACTAACATTAGCAGATTCTGTGAGTGTCAGGTTTATTGTGGGAAAATGATCCCTTATGGAACTTGAGGGTGTGTCTAAATGAAAAGAATTAGCATCTATGCTGAGTGTCCATTCTGTGAGAGAAATTAATTTTTCCATCTAGTAAAAGTCTCCCTCCAGCTGTCCTGTTCAGGCATGGCTTGATTTTAGACTTGGATTCTTGGAATATTTTGGCCAATATGACAAGCATTGCTGACATGTAGCATTAAAAGTGTGTCGATACAAACCACAGCCCACTGGTGGCAGCAGTTCGCTAAGAGCGGACAAATGCTGCTTGAGCAGCAGGGGGTCTGCACACAAACACGTCATTTGTGGGGAGAGACAGCCAACTCTCACATCTAGTTCAACCTACACGGATGCTCCTCTTTCTTATCCCAAAACGTGGGTTTCATGAAGACCACTGCTGTGAAATAAATTAAAAGCTAGGGAGACAATCGGACAAATACTGCCAGGCTGTGAGTTGATATGTGCTCCCTTTGGAACGTTTGGTACCACCCCCAGTTTCACATCTATTCTGTATAAGGCACTCATTGAGTAACTGTAATAAATGGAAGTTGGACCCTTATTAATATCAATAGCAAACAACCNNNAAAAAAAAAAAAAAAAAAGGAACCTAAATATTTTTACTCTTTCTCCCTCAGTGTGATAGCTTGCATTCAGGTTCAAAGTAGCTGTACACCTTTCTGCACAAATGAGCTCTGCCTGCCTGTCTGCAGTGACATATTTTGGCAATAATCCACTATGTCAATATGTATTAGTGTTACTGTTGTTTTTCCTGAGCATGTGTGCAGTAACTTCCTACCAACCCTAAAAACATGCCAGGGAATGCTTTTGTTTTAGTTAGACATAAACAAACTTGCATCTATGATAATGAGCATGAGGTGGAACTTGAGATGCCACAGACCCTGTTGTCACCAGAAGCTGTGAGTAAACCTGAGGGTTCCTCTTCTTGCAAGGGAAAATGGACACTGCTCCATCTGTTCCCACCACTACTTCTTCTGCCATCAACCATGTCTGTGGGTGTATGCTTCTCAGCCTGACACTTTAAAAACAAAAATCACAAGTTTTATCAATTTTTAGTCTCTAGCACTGGTCCATACCTTTCTGTGTGGGATAATCTGAACATTCCTATGGGCAAAGTGGTGCATTCCTGAGCCCCCTGCCAATTCAGTCTTAATAGCCTCAAGAGCAAAACTAGTCCAGGTGAAATTGTTTGAAAAAGTGAGACAGTGATACAGACTGAGAAAATTCTAAATATCCACCAAGCACAGGGTCCTTTTGTTTGCTGCAACAGATATCCCTGCCAATCCCCACCTCTGTTTGCACTTAGACATTGTAATTCTCCTCCAACTTAAAAGAAAAACGTGAGAGAAAAAGATTCGCAAGTTTCAGGAACTGTGTGGGTGCCAAGGACACACATTTGTCAGGTGATAGGAGAGCTGTGAGATGAGAGATGCTGTGAGAGTTGTGCCTTTCATCCTCAAGAAGGTAAACCTGCAACACACACACACCTAGTCCATGACACCTGACATGGAATACACCAGAGACAAATAAAATTCAGGATTATGGCAGTTACAAGAAGCAATTCTTCTCCCCTGCTTTTTACAAACTGGCACTATAAAGAAAGCATCACATCAAGAAAATTTAAATGACTGGATGTGCTTTACCTCAAGAGCTTCATCTCTCACTCCTTATCCTGGCATAAGATTAATGTCAAGGATGTGAGACAGGTTTTGAGCAGACCTCCTAGCTGTTTTTATATCTTGTTGCGTGGCAAACTTAGTTTCTTCTATTTTCTTTCTTTTCTTTATTTTCCCCTAAAATTAAATTAAGTTAAGAAGGGAGTAGTGTTGGAAAATAAATAGATAGATTAGATAGATAAACCCACATGTAAACTTTGAAAAACCTCATCTGCCTACAGCTTTACAAGAGACAAAAGATTGTTGTACTTGTTTGGGTTTGGGAAGCCAAAAACAGAAAGAAGCTTGATAGCTGAATATGTTTAAGATGGTTTTAAAGCAAATGCCTCAGATATGGCTAGCAGCATTCAGCAGAAGTGGTAAAATCCACCCAAGAGAATCAACATAGAGCAATAAACCCGGGGTGAGTTCCAAGTTGCCACTAGTTTAAAGCCAGCTCAGAGATAACTATATACAGACCACACAGCACAGGTGCGGCCTCAAGGGTAGTAACATTTTCCAAGCTAAATAAATAAGTCCTTTTGTATGCTCACACATAGTGACTTACACTACTCTTCTGTGTCATGCAAACTTGTCTTAAGAATGTTGGCTGTGGAGGGAGGGAGGCCCACTTTGGAATGACATAATTCACCTAATTAGTGATGCCAGGTACATTTTGTCGCTCTGGAACACATCCCTGAGTACAGTATGCAATGTGGCTATCCTGGGGATGGTCTCTGACAGGTATTTCCTTATTTCTGTGGTGTTTCTTAAGAGCAAGTGGACTGGCAATCCTCAAGGGGAGTGCCAAAGCCCATACAATAGCCCAGGCAGTTTGACGCTATTAGTCATTGTTTCATTCTGAGTGTTTACTTCGGTCATTCCTTTTTCAATGGAAAGCTGATAAGAATAGCTGCCTTGTCTTTTGTACACATGGATGTATTTGTAGTTTGAATGGACACCACAGAATTTTGAATGCCTATCTAGCTTTACCTTTGCATTGAAAGAAACTCATAGTCAATAATGGCATTAAAATCCAGTCTTTTTTCATTTGCCTATTTGTAATCTTTATAGACACCCATACGCATGCCATAAAATTAGCATTTTTGCTTAGGAGAAACCTAGCATTGTAGAAACAAGTGCTGAGTTGCACCAGGAGAAATGATTCATCATGCTTTTGTGATGCATAATGCTGATATTGTCAATTACACACTTTCAAAAATATTATTTTTACTCATATAAATGAGAGGAAAGTTGCTGCAAAATTCAGAAAGTGATGGCAAGCACCTATGAAACTTTGGCACAGAGATGCTTTTCCTCAGGCAGGAGATATGCTAGGGTATTGTTTTCAGTTCTCTCAGGTATTTTGCAACTCAATCACTGTTTCTAGAGATAGCTTTCAAACATACAGTTTACATATAGAATCATAGAATAATTGAGGTAGGTAAAGACCTGTAAGATCCTGAAATCCAGTCATTAACCCAGCACTGCCAATTCCACTGCTAAACCATGCACCCATGTGCCCTGTGGGAAAAACACTAGACAAATAACTGGAAGTTTGATGGTTCCCTGCAAACTTACAGGTATCCTTATGAAACTTTGAGACATACATCTCTTGCTTCTTCTCCACTTAGAAATTTCAGAGTATGATGACAATAAATTCTTAGCACCCCTGAAAAGACAGAAACGGCAGCTGAAGGCCCCCTTTGTTATTGGCGATATGCAGGCAGCCTTCTGCTTGCAGTGTTTGAATAGCCTGGCTTCCAAACCGTTGCGTTGCCACAACTTTCCACGCGCATTAAATAAAGGCTCAGCACTCCTCATTTATTGTTTACGGGTATAGGCAAGGCAGGGAAAACAGAGTCAGACAGATTGGTGTGGGAGAGGAGCATCTGCCACTGGAGGGTATTTAGCTTCCTGTGCAGCAATCTGAGCTTCCCAGCCTGGCTTCTCTTCTCCCACTACTTTCTGAAAGTCAGGACCTGTTGCAAAGTTCCCTTTTGTCAAGTACAGTAAAAAAAGGAAATGCCGCTTCTTGTAAAGCCAATTAGCACCAGAACCTGTGGACAAGTATTTTGCAATCCCTCTTCTGAAATCAAGTGGTGGGGAGGGGGATGGGAAGGTTCTCCTTTTAAAAACGTTTCTCCATGGATCAATTACCCTTTTTAATTTTAATTGTCGGTAGCAATTTGTGGAATGTGGCACACCACAAATATTGTGCTCTGGTGTTTGAACAACTGAACACCCAAGCCCTGATGTCACTGTCAACACCCTGCTGCTGCTGGCAGGGAGGCAGTGCCGAAAGTGACTGCCCAAAGGGATTGTCTCTTCACTTACACTCGGGCTCACTGCCAGCTCCTGTTTCCTCTAGCAGTATATGGAGTGAGAGAAAGCATCCTCTCCCAGAGAGTCAAGCATGTGAAAAGAAGATTTCACATGTGAAACTGAGACCTGGAAAACAATCACTTGGCTTCCCTTTCTTTAATTTATTTCCCATATGATGGAGAAATTTGCATAGAGACTTTATTTTTAGCTTAGTCGTCATTTTATGTCATTTTGAATAATAAGTTGAGATGGGAATTAACCTTAGGAGCTTTATCACATAGATGTTGCATGGTCCTTTACTTCTTTTCTTTTTTTAATAGATGTGTAAACACTGGCAGAATAAGCATAAGGTCAAAAGATTTCTGCTCCTGATCATGTTTCAAAACATTATTTGAATAGAGTTCAAGGAAAAGTCCAGTGAAGTGAGTTTGAGATACAGACACTTCCACTGAGAGCTGCTAATATCTGATTAAGCCCCTGTTGCATGGCCTTGAACAAGTCTCACATCATATTTAAGCAAAGAGCATCAGTATGTAGTTACCTGAAGAAATGTTCATGTTTTTTATAAGGCTTCAAACCTGAGCATAAAATGAGATAAAAGAACTATGGTTTACCAATTACTACCTTTCCTGCAATGTGAATTTCATAGAAGGCAAGAAAGTACTTGCTGCCTTGCTCTAGTTCAGCCCTTGAAGGTGATAGCCGAAAACAATGTTAACAAAGGTCCAATTTCCTTCTTGCAAATGGAATCAGCAATGTGCTGAAAAGTGCTTTCCTTTAACATGCAAATGACTGATAGAGTGCATGTCTAGCAGGGTACAACACCAAATATTAGTTGACTTTTTCAACTGATTTGTTAATTTTTTTAATAATCACAAAAAGAAACTGCTGATGCAAAACTCAATAAAGCACAAAAAAAAAAAACAAAAAACAAAAAAAAAACACAAAAAAACCAGTTCATTAGTATCCAATCTAAGAATTCCTAAGCTAGCTATCCCTTACAACTCATGGCCTCAGACATTAATCAAGGATGTCAATTCTTTCCCATCTAAGTGTGCTTTGCTCAGAAATTACTTCACATATGACAGTTTTGCATGAACATATACCTTCCTTGCATTCTCCAAATAATAACATATATAAGCAAACATAAAAGGACAAGGAGACGTGCAATTCCTCTAGCTATACCACTAATGCAAACTTTTAAGGAGAGGATTTAATTCTACAGAAATTAGCTGACCTCTTGCCACCAAAATGCAACAACACTCATTTTTCTTCACCAGAACAATCCGGCCTTGGTATGGAAAGTAACTGTAACATTATTAAGGTACCTACATGTAACATTATTAAGGTGACTACCTCAAGTATTACTGCACCAGAAGGAAGGTATAGGAAGGCAGAGAAAGAGCAACAGTGTAAATCTTTTGTCACTGTATCTCAGAACTATAATTGAGTCTAAACCCAGCAGTGAAATCTGGTTTGTGAATAGTAGCAAAGCTCCATCTAAGACTGTGGCTTACACTGATTTAGGGGATCCACAGTTCTGTCCCAAAATGAGCAGAGGAAAAAAAAAAAAAAAAAAAAAAAAAAAAGCAATGTTGCTACTGTACAAGCAGTTTCTGAAAAAAATGCCAGACCCCAGTCATACATTTGCTGTTCTTTAATTTCAGGAGCACATTTCCTGCACTGAAGTCAAGGGAATACTGACTTGCTTAGACAGATCTGTGAGAAGTTAGAGAATCCATAGAGGAGAAGAATACTAAAGAATATTTATATTACATTTACTCTCACTTAAAAATCTTTGGCAGAGCTAAAAAGTCTATGAACTGATCATCAGAGAAATTTCACAATTCCTAGTTGTGAGGTTCAATGCTCTAAAGCCTCAAAGCAGTAAACAGCCATAAACTCGTTTTACAGTACTTGCTCAAAAGCTTGCAGAGTTAGCTGGTATCCAACACAGAAGGTCCCCTGGGAACATTTTTAATGTCTTTATTATGAAAATATGTGAAAATGCTCAAATTATATTATATATTCCTCGTCCTTGCTTTCCTGAGAGGTTCCTCTGGCCTTCAGTCTTGCACAGTTCCTGGCTCACACCATGTTCATCTCAGTTTTGGAGGTGCTCATGAACTGAAGGAGGAAACTAGACTTTATACCACACATCTCCAAATGCAAAGAAGCTTGGCGTTAGGAAGACTGTGGGCTGACTGGAAATCCTGGTTCACTATAGAAAGTATTGTTGGCATTGCCATAGGGACAACATTTTACCTCCTCAAAAATACAGCTCTGGAAATGCTATGGAAAATAGCCAGCCAAGGGGGAGAGGACAACCATGAAACAGAGAAAGCAGCATCCCCAGGGAATTTACTGACATGTATTTACAGTTCTCCTTGCATGTATTAATACTGTTTGTGACTCAGGGCTTTTAGTTCACCAGCAGTCGCATCGAATCACACTTGCATTGAATACCCTGCTGGAGGGCAAGGAGCAGGGAGCAATACACTCCACGGTTTCCATTCAGGTACACCAGAAGGAGCAGAAATTAAGTGAATTCCCACACACCTGCTCCTGTACCCTCTCAGACCTCGAAAGCGAGCGTGCCTTTGCTCCCGTGCAGGGCTGCTGCCAGACAAAGGCGCAGAGATTTCCCCGTCTCCCTGTCAGTCAGCCACACGCACACATGCTCCCCCCGGCGTCTCTCAGCTCTTTCACGTGAATAATTCAGTTATTTCCCAACGCCGTATTTGCAGAAACAGGAATCACGGGTCCCATACACTCCTTGCTTCTGCCCCCTCCCCTGCAGCAGCTGCCCACCAAGCCAGATGATAATGCTGCGGTTGGGAGCGATTGCTGCTCGGGGCCGCCTGTTTGAATCCCCCGAGCCGAGGGAGCCGCTGAGCACATCTGGAACACCGCAGCGCGGGCAGGCAGCAGCTCGGACCCAGCCGAGGGCCCCCACAGCCCCGTCCTCGCCCCAGCCCTAGTCCCAGCCCTCTTTCGCTCCGGGCACCGTCAGACAGGGCCGGGCGGGCGGTGCCAGGCCGGGGCCGCCCCGCTGCTCGAGAGCGGGGCTGGGAGGCAGGGCCCGGCAGCATCTGGCCAGAGCCATTGTCTGCGGGCCCGGCACCAAAGCCTGGCTTGGGGGCGTTGTGGGGTGGTTCCCTTCTTCTGCTGCAGCAGGGTTGCAGCGGTAACAGCAATGGGATTTTGCTGTCCCTGCATCGGGATGCGAAGGCACCGGGGGATTTGGGGACGGGACTGGGGGGCGCGCCAGCCGCAGCTCCCGGAGCTCTGCAGGGACGAGGCTTTCGGCTTTTTCTTCTAAATGCCGACATTTGAGTAACGTTATCAGCGAGACAATATTGCTCAACCTGGAGAGCGTAACGCAGGGATGTAGAACACAACCACCGCCCGGCTCCAGCCAAGCTCAGCCCTCCGCCACCGCGGGAGGCGGCCGGCGGCTGCCCCTGCCCTGGCCCCGGTCCCTGCCTCTGCCCTGGCCTCAGCCCCCGGCCCGGCCCGGACACACAGCAGCCCCAGGACAAGGGCCCGGCAGCCAGGGGCAGTGGCCGCCCCCCGGCCCGTCCTGGGGCTGCCTCCCGTCGGCTGCGGCCGGGGCAGGGACCGAGCAGACTGGGGCGATGCTCGGCTACGAGGCGAGCTGAAAGCTGTGCTTGTGTCTGTGTGTGTGTGCGTGTGCGTGTGTGTGTGTAGCTTTGTGTGCGTGTACGCGTGTGCGCGGGGAGGAGGAGGGCTGGGCGATGAAGGGAGGGGAAGGAAGCAAGGGGGAAAGCAGAAGAAGAGAGAGAGAGAAACGCGGAAAGCGGCAATACTGTAGTGACATCACCGTCATTTGCATAGGCGCGGGGATAAAACCGCCCAGCCAGCGAGCGCCCTTTATACTGGCGTGCGGAGCGGCGGCTGCAGCGAGCGGCGGGACTGAGCATCACCGCGCGGCGACACCGGTGGGTCCCGCCGCGGCCCCCAGGCATCCCCCCGGCTCCCTCAGCACAGCAGCATGAACCCGGCACCCCTGCCGGGGGGGCACCGCCAGCAGGGCAGGGCAGGGCGCGGGGGCTTTTGTCCGGGGGGGTGGGAGGGGGGCAAGGAGGAAGGGAGGAGGCTATTGTCCGCGTGGGGGCATTGTCTGAGGGCGCGCTGCTGCAGGGCGGTGGCGTGCGAGGCGCAGGGCGGCTTTGTTGCCGTCGCAGGGCTATATTTTTTAATTAGTTTTCCCTTAACGAGTTAAAAACGCGGTCAGCGCCGGGTGCGTCCCCTCTATTGTACTCCGCAGCGCGCACACAGTGGGAGCTGCCCCCGGTGGAGGCTGGCGGCGAACCGCAACGCCTGGGATGCTGGATTATACAGACACTTCTAAAAATTAGTATAATTTTTAAATATGTCGGGGGTGAAGCGTTTTACTTGCAGCGAGCTTGAGCGTGCGGGTCCCGCGGGTCCCCGCGCTGGGTGCGGCGGGCGCGGCCCCGCAGGGGCGCCGCTGGGGCCGCGCAGCCCTGGCCGGGGGTAACGGGCTCTTCCCTCCCCTCCGTGCGCAGAGACACCTGCCAACATGTCCGACAAACCAGACATGGCTGAGATCGAGAAATTTGACAAGTCCAAATTGAAGAAGACAGAGACGCAAGAGAAAAACCCACTGCCTTCAAAAGAAAGTGAGTGAGGGCAGGCGGCAGGGAAGAGCAGGCAGGAGGGAGGGAGGGAGTCAGGCAGGGAAGGAGGGAGACGGGCAAGAAGGGAGGGAGGAAAGGATGAAGGGAGGGAGGCGGGAGGAGACAAAGAGGGGCGGCAGGCGGGAGCCGGGGGTGCGGCGGGTGTAGGGTGGAGGGAGGATACACGGCTGTGTCTGTGCTAGACAGCGAAAACCTGAACCCACCGCCTAGCAGCGCTTAATTTACAGTTATTTACACCCTCGTTTGATCTGTAGCTAAAAATATACATTTGCTTTAGCAATTTATAGCAATTGTTACGTGAATGCATTTCAGGTTCTCGATTTTCATTTTGTTTTCTTCTTTTCTGTTTTTCTCCCCCCTTTTTAGCAATTGAACAGGAGAAGCAAGCGGGTGAATCGTAATGAAATCTGCCCTTCCAAATTATGCACTGTACATTCCACAAGCATTGCCTTCTTATTTTACTTCTTTTAGCTGTTTAACTTTGTAAGATGCAAAGAGGTTGGATAAAGTTTAAAATGACTGTACTGCCCCTTTCACATCAAAAGAATAGAGAGAACTACTGACACTGAATGAAGGCGCTGCCTTTCCCTCTGCCTGTCTGGCTTTGGTCCTGGTGGCATGAAAGAGCTTGCATGTTGATGAAAGAAGAACTTGGGTGGGACTACAGTAAACTAGAGTAACACACGAATAAATGCAAAGCTGTACCAAGGTCCTGCGAGCTGTAAAATGCAGTTAATCGAGTGCCATTTTTTTTTTTTTTTTTGTTCAAATGATTTTAATTATTGGAATGCACAATTTTTTTAATATGCAAATAAAATGTTTTAAAACCTGGATGGTATTTATGTCCTCTCTTTGGAGAACTGTATCAATGGATAAGAAGCATAAGAGCCGGTACTGAGACACAGGATACTATAAAACCTTTGGAGATTCCTCAAACATCAGTCACCATACTTTTTTTTTTTTTTCAATATGTATGCTCACCAATACATAAACTTGTGATCCTCGAAGCTAGTTTTTAGACAGATTTCAGTAAAAAATTGCATATCTTATAATTTGTCACCATGTGAGTATATCCCTTTAAGTATTCCTTTTATGTAGAGATTGATAAAGGCAAAAAAATTGGGCTGCATTTATTGCTTTGCCCCACCCATAGCATAGCTCTTTTATTAAGAACCATTCTGTACTGTTGCAGAGATTCAGCCTCGGTTATATAAACCCCTAATTAGTTTGTTTAATAATTAAGGCTTGTTATTTTGATACGGTATTTAAAGGAAGCTGTAACTTGAATTTTAAGTCCAAGATAGAAAATAAGCTTTTTGTAAAGCATTTAGTGGTTGGTGTCCCATGGAAATAGAAATAATTTTTGCTACTATCTTGCTCATGCTTTGAACGTCTTTTAACAATCTCCTTGACCCTAAGAAGTGGTTTCAGAGTTTAAAAAGCTACAGTCTTAAAAATTCCAAGTGGACCATTTGGGGACATAAACATTGTGGCTACTTATAAAATAAAGATCATAATAAATGTAGCATGCAAATAGCCACACTCCATTGCTGGTTAACGGCAGTTCTTTCAGCCTGAGACAGTTTTTGGTTATTTTTCTTCAAGTGACTGCGGGTAAAACCTGTGATCCAGGGAGATCAGTAGGAGTTGACTTTAGTAGTCATGAATTTAATCAGAGTGGAGTGAGTGAGTAATGAACATTCTCAGAAACAAAAATGCTGTCAGATAACCTGTAGGAGGGTAGTGAGCGTGCTGCTGCAGTGCCAAAGATTTATCTTACGGATTGAGGCTGCATTAATTTCAGACAGTTCCTATAAAGCAAAATTAGTCCCTCTGGGAAAGCTTGAGTTTTGCTGAGGCTGCTGACTTGGGGTCACATAGATTTGGGATTTCATCCTATTACTGCTTCCTAGAAGCATCTGGCTGCAACAATAAGCTGTCCTTGGTCTTATACCATTGAGGGCGGTGGGGCTCCTCTCCCTGGAGATTTGTTGGATGTCTCTGTTTCTGGAGAAGGTGGGAGCCAGAGGGGTGCCACATGCTTGTGGGCACAGACCCCAGCCCCACAGCAGTGGAAAACTTGCAGAATTGAGCATTTGATAACAATCTCAGTTCAGGCTTGAGATTTTTTTGATGCAGTCCATGGGAAGATTTGGGAAGTCCTGGTGTCATATAAGGACCTTCACAGTAATTTAAGGTGATGAGTTCAGGAAGGAAATGGACCATTTCTTGTGCTTGTTTAAGCTCTGATTTTATTCCCCATGTATAATGGGAAAGATGGGAAACTTACAAGCTGAGTTTCTGAAAAGTCAATTAATCAACTCCCAGCTACTGATCTTAATCAGGTAACATGGGATGTGACAGGACTTGGTGCAGAAGTGTACAATATGTGCTGCACGTGCACAGATGAGTAGAGAAGTAAATGCTTAGTATGGATTTATCTGTGGGAAAAAACAGCAAGGTATTTCTGAGGGAGGCAAAGCATGAGGTATACACAGCTCTACATAAGTCAAGGAAAGTGCATGCTGTAATACAACATAGTTCAGCAAAAATGTAATGAGTAATGAGGCCTATGACTTCAGAACTGCACATCCAAAGTGATTGGTGCTGGTCAAAGGCTACCATCAACTGCAACACGAGGTGGTGAAGCTCAGGTCTGTTTTCAGGAGATAAGGCAGTAAGCCACTACTACTGTTATAGCTCTGTTTCTGCCATCAGGACTGAACAAAATTGCAAAATCAACTGTGAAGAAAACCTTCCAAGTCAAATTCAGGGATTACTGACTGGAGTCTATCATCCCCTGCTTTCCTCCCTGTTCAGCTCTTTTCATACATTCAAAGAAAGTTGTGGCAGGTCTTTGCCATGCTTTGCATAGGCAGTATTGAGGTGGTCACATCTGACACCTATTTCACAGCAATGCAATGGATAATGTGAAACATGAAGGCTTGGAATCGATTGTAATACTCAGGACTGTATCTGGACTGGTTGTTGGGTGTTAATAAAATCAGTCTCTTCAGCTGTCAGTCTAGAAACTTTTATCAGCCACAAATTACCTAGAAAAAAAAATACAACAAAACCTGGTTATGAAAAAGGGTCATTAGAAAGAGAAACATATGGATTTTGATCTCACACTCTGTGCAGGCACAGTCTGTCAGCCCTATGAGACTTACGGTGTCTGGTGTCGCTGCCTCCCCGCCCCCAGCCGAGAGGCAGCTCCACCGAGGTGATGTGGTGAGAAGCTCTGCCCTTACTGAAGAAAATTCTTCCTTTCTCAGTATTTCTCAGAAGATTTTCTCTCCCTTTCATGCATATCCCCAGATATCATTAACTATACATCTATTGGACAGAAAGCATATGCTATCCATATCCATATCCAAAATAGATCACTGTGGTATGAATTACAGAAATGTGGAGACTTCAATGTAAGCATTTTTGTCTTCTAGGCTATTTTTGTGCAATGTTGAATGTGTGATAAAACACCACTTCCCCTAGTAACCCTTTACTTCCCTAGAAACAGTGTAGAAATGAGCAGTTTCTATTGTGTATTGTGATCATATATGGCTGCCACATACATCTGCTGCACAGCAGAATTTTATTAATAAGGAACCCTGCGCTACTCCAAGCATCATATAAAACACAATGAGCACGTGGTACAGTGTTCAGTGCAATAGTTCTACTGGGCTGGTACTAAAATGGGTGTGAAGAAATAAAAAAATGCAGCTCTTGCTTATTTCTTGATGTACAATAGGATGACGATGCAAAGCAACCTATGTCAGGCTTGTCCCTCTTTGAGATCCTCTGATGTGCCAGATTTGTGCATTTTCAATTTGAACAGGCAAGGCAATCAAATTCTAAAAGAACAGGCTATTTTGTTAATTCAGAGAAAAGTAATTGCAGAGAACATTTATTCATTATTTGTGTGCTGTCTGGCAGGTTCATTTGCTAGTGTCCCTGTGATATGGTGATTTAAAAAAAAAAAATAACCCAAAAAAATAACACTCTGTGCTTTACTATACACCTGTTTCAAAATTCTGTGGCTTAATGACAGGAGTCTATTTTTCTCTCTGTTTTCAGCTGAAGTTCATGACCTGAATTCCAGTATTGCTTTTACTGGGTTTTAAAAAATGTCCGAACCCTCTCTGACTTCCTCTTCTTCCTGCTTAGAAAGAAGAAAAAAAGAATAAACATAGTGGGTTCTCAGAAATGCTTAATTTGCCTCTGGGTTAATGAGCTTTTAGCATATTGGGAGCAGAGCAAAGATAATTTTTTCTCCTGTTTCTACAATCATGAGGATTACAACATTGCTTTTTCTCCTTGTAATCAAAAACTGGAGTTCTCAGGAGATTTTTCGGTCTCATGGAGCTTGGGCTTTATGAAAACTGTCAGGCACGACAAGATACAGGCAATGTTATGGGAATTGGCAACTGGGAGGTTCTGCAACCACTGCTCCCTCACAGTAAGTGGATGCTGATGGCTAAGCAGAATCAAATATAGGCCTATAGCCTTAGTTTAAGGCCATAATATGCGAAGAACGACACAGTGAGATGAGTAAATATGTTTGAGTTTTTGGGGTTTTTTTTGAATTTACAGTTCTTGTGACCTCAGGTTTTCTGATAACTCTAGATTTATTTTTGCCTAACACAGATTTTCCTTTCAGCAATATTTTGGAACTGATTGAATGGATTCATTCTAGCTTAAAAACATTTCCTGCATTTGAATATTCCCCAAATATTCACCACATGTCCCATCAAAACATTGTCTTGAAAAAAATGTCATCTTTATATTGACCAAGCGCTTCTCAGTGATGAAGAATTTTTTTGCCACTATTGTAATTCTCATCATTTTATCTTTGGCATGTGGTCATGGGCTTGAAATGTGGGCCTGGAAAAAATCTCATGTGATTTTTAGACATTGTAGATTCATTCCATGAACAGACATTTGAAGTCCTCTTTGTTTGGATGTTATGGTCAAATATTGAGTACACTTACTACACTTAGAGATATGTTTGAAAATGGAAAGAAAATCCCCAAAAATCAAAACAACTCCCCCCAGCAAATACCAAACCAAGAAGAGGAATGCATTTGTGTGTTTTGTAATATCTGCCATGAACAATTTAGTTATTCCTAGTATCTTCTAGTGGTGTGAAACTACTGCAGTAACATTCAGGTCTCTAAAATAAGTCAAATGAACTCACTGAAATCTACCTGATAGATCAAAAGTATGAAATTCAGACTCTCAGATGGTTCAAATCTTACCTAATGTATTTTACAGATTTCCATAGATATTACTTTATGGGGGTTTTTTTCATAATGGTGCTTCCTTTCCATCTGACATATAACCATATATGATATGGTTTATATTATTCAGGTATAGCATATTTAAATGTTTTGAAATGGATAAATACTTCTTCAACTATCACTTGATGTTTTGGAATTTATCTTTAAAGCCTTCTGCTCAGCTAGATTTTGATGTAAGATAATGTAGAGATGCGGAGCTACATAATAATCATAAAAATAATTTGTTGGATTAGTTTTTCATGCATCTTGGTTCACCTCACCTCCTCTATATCATGTGGTCTGTACAAGAAAATTGAGCCAACAGAAGGATATTCTTTATCCTTCCACCTAAACTAGACACTGCCTCTGAGAAATGCCACTGACACCCTGTGCAGTGTGAATAAAAATGTCCATTCTTTGCACTACACATTTTTCTTGATGTTTGTTGATGTTCGATGATGTGAGAACCAGTAGTGGGGAAAAAGAGGCCATTTCAGAGTGGCATCCTCAGACAGAAAAGTGGACATGGCCCCAAGCATCCACATTGCCAAAGTGAAAACCGTCTTCAGCATGCTGAGCTCCCTCCAGGCTCACAGCAGCTTCACTCACACCCTTTTGGGTTCTTTGAAGGGGGACCTTTTGGCAGGTGACCCACAGTATCATCCTGTGGTGTGCATTGCTGGCAGTATCACAGGGTGGGCCCCAGAGGCAGCCCCAGGGCAACCCCCAGGGCAGCAGAGACTTCTGTATTTTAACATTTCAATTCAGCTTTCCTGTCACTTCAGTCAAGAAGTTTCAGCCATACAGAGCAGTAACACAAAATGCCTGAGCCCTACAGTACGAGGCTGCAGTGCAGACCGGCCATAACCTCATGGTCCTGGCTCAGTGATGGCTTTCCATCCAAAGAACGGGGCAAACAGCTCCTATGTTAATCCATTACTTAAAGAAATTAATTATTAGGTTAAGGATACTACAGCCTATATGAAGGCTTTAGCTGATGGGCAGCCCGATGCCTACTCTTCAAAAATTCTTGTCCTTATGTTTGACCAAGGGCTAGAAGGTCCAATGAAAAGTTATTGGAGAGAATGTAATAAAATTACTTTCACCAGAAAGCAATAAAGATGAGCTCTGTACAAAAAGTCCCATTCCCCAAAAGTAGCAAACAAAACAAGGAATTGAGTTGGTGAAAGCATCAGTGATTTTGCTCCCACTGTTTCGTTTCAGAAGGAATTAGGAATAAGAAATCTCCTAGCAGCTGAGCTGTACCCCACGACTCTGACATGTTGGGGCAGGACAGATGGATCCCAGACAATCTCATCTCCATAGCTCACAACTACAAAAGCAGCTGATGCTTGGATCATGCAGAGAACATTGCTCCTGGGAAGAACTTCACGTTTCNCTGACTTGCCAGCATTAAGGGAGGGGGGGGAAGGGGAAGCCCTGAAAATTAAAGAGACTAAAAATTACACCATTTCTCAGCGTGAGGAGTTAGAATGGTGCCAAGAGGAATACAGGTGAAATTCTGGGAGACATGCATCCTTTTACAGTGGTCCATAGTCTGTACATATTCATACATGTCTGCTTCCCTGGTGCTTTGCTTGTAAAGTCATCCCTGCTGTGTGTGGGAGGTGTGGGTTACACTGAGAAATGCCAAAGTCGCTCTTGAAGTCCTTGCTGCATTTTAAAGGTTAAAACCAGGAACAGACTGCCGTTCTCCTAAAGGTCTTTAAATGGAAGAGCTCTTTAGTCACATGCACTGCAGCACGAGTAGAGCACTGTCTCTTCCATATCATTCTCAGCTGGAATTTTTGAGCTGATGGGCACAGTTTGTTTTCAGTAAAGGCAATGCTGTGACATATACAGTTTGCTTTCTCTAAGATAATAAAAAAACAGCAAACAGTGTTTTGAGACCAGGAATTGTTTCACACCATTTTTAATTTGGTTGCCTAGAAGACTTCAAAATGCACATTTACTATTAACAGTAGTGGAGCAGTTGAATGCTCACATCTTCCAGTGAAATTTTCCTCCTTGCTGAAGCGAAGTCCAAGGTGCTGAGCAGGTATGGTTGCCTTCATTTCAGTGAGTTTTCTAGATATGAGGCTATTTTTCATTTGAGTGTCTACTTAAGGGTAATAACATAGTTTTAGTGCCATGCCACTCTCCCCAGTTTATGGTATTAACTTGTATGGGGCCTCCAGGACTCTGTTGCAATGAACACTTCTCAGAAGGAATAGGAGTATCCTCCCTCTTTGCACAATATATGAAACGCAATCACATATCTCAAGGCTTTTTGTTCTCACTGTCTCCTTTCACATATTCTAATTTTTCACAGAATCCTGCCCTAAATTTGTTCTCCTCCACCTAGATAAGGACCCTAAGAATACCACCATTATGTGCCCAAGAACTTTGGTCTTCTCCTTGGTCCTTATTCATCAAACCCAAGCTGTGACCCCTGTCAGCAACTACACCCTGCTTCAGATCCTATGTCTGACTCCACTGTGTGGTCTAGTAGTCTGTCAGGTTGCTTGGTGTCTCCAAATTGCTCACTTTCAGCAGGAGACTTCTGCCAACTTTTTGACAATGGAACTCTATCAAGTACCTTTTGCCTGAGATGGCTGTGCCTTTAAAATATTGCCAGCAAAAGCTTCGCTCTGTCCTTTCCCGTCTATATGGAGTGACCAAAACTGGTCCTCAGGGCTGATCCAGCAGAGGAAACAGCTGCATGCCAGCAAACTGGAAGGGTTAGGTGCTGTGTAGGCTGCCTATCAGGAAGAAAGAGCTCCTCTCTAACCTTTATACAATCCTTCCTCTTGTTTGTCTTGGCTTCAAAACAGTAAATTTTAGAGGGTTGTAATGAGCTTGTTTATTTCTAGTGCTAAATTCCTAGACGTATCCTTTTTCACACTGCTAGCCAGCAGTGGGAAGGTTAAAAATGCAGTCAGTTACCAGTGGCAACATACCAGTGTTGTAAATCCTGCCCACACATCTTCAGATCTACTGACATTTGAAACATCTAGGTCTTTTCTGTTAGCTATGCCTGTGTAATTATGTCTTGGTATAGCTTTTTTTCCTACATGTCATCCNGAGTAGCAGAGATGCAGGTTCTTGTCTGGGTCTGCCATTCCTGCTGCTGTGTAATAAAATCCTGGCAGAGGGGCAAAGCAGATAGCTGCAAACACTGATGTCTTAACATATTATAGCAATACTGGGGAAAGATCTTTACTGTAGTTGTCAAAAGGGGAAATATAAAGGCTGCAAATATCCAAGTGCCTTGGCAGGATCAATATTACTGACAGCTTGAGAGGCAGAGCCAGCTCCAGTTCAGGGAAGGTGTTTTCTGTCTCTGCATGCCTCCACACACTTCAGCCAATAACCTGTATCAGGGAAGTTCAGGAGTGCTCAGATAAGTATATTTGAAGGATATAAATGGAAGGAGAAAGAAAGAAGGAGGCTGAAGTTACAAAGAAAGAAAGGAAGCCATTGCAAATAGTTCACCGGGGTGTTTGAAAAAGCAGTATCACGTATTAAGAGTTGCAATTTAATAGCAGATTACTGTTCCCTTTAAATTATTTGAGATTGTTGCCTGTGAGCTGCAGGACAGGCTGTGCCAGTGAAATCAATTACATATCATATCAGTACCGTATGCTTATCTTGCACAGCAGGGATGTGGAGGTGCTGTACAACCCTCTAGTCAGCAGTGCTGTAAGCTAAACAGGCTGGATGCAGTGGAACTGGCATATATGCTAAGGCAAACGTGTGAAATCTCCATGTGAAGACCAGTGAGTCACTGCTGCTTCTCTTTAGAGCCAGCAGGGAGAGGAGACAGCTTTGCTGTTGGTCAGGATTCAGCTCGATGCAAAACTGGCCCAAATGAACAGGACAGCCTTTTGTTTATA
>VZUA01032172.1:0-12104 GCA_013401035.1 Horornis vulcanius | reverse complement strand
CTGCCCACCCCCACAGGGAAGGATTTCCTCCTGACATCTGAGCTAATTCTCTCCTTTTCCATTCAAAACCATTTCCCCATTGTCCTTTCGCTATCTGCCCATGTAAAAAGTCTCTCTCCCCCTTTTCATCAGCTCCCTTCAAGCCCTTTAGGGTTTCTTCTTGGAATGCCTCACATGAAAACAAGTGGGGAGGCAGCTCAAGAACCAGGATGGCAGCAGAGACCAGCTCGATCCCAGCAGCTGCTGCACTGCCTGCTGCACTCACAAGGCAAATAAATGCCATGGGACATCACCTCTGCAAACTCTGTGCTCTGCAAACATGCTGTGCCCACAGGACAAAGGGTTCAGATGAAGCAAAGAATCTGAAGCAAACAATGAGTGAGCATTTTTCTGAGACATCCTGGTGATGTGGAGAGTGGAATTTAACAGTGTGTTACACTGCTCAAAGGTTCTGCTGAATTTCCCCAAGGGCTGCCCTAGATTCAGCTCAGTTTTATGATATATTGCTTTAGAGGACTCACAACTGCTTTCCCAAAATAAGACCCTCGGACTGTCTGATGATCCACCAGCACTGTGACTATTCTAAGATCAAGAGCAAGTTATTAATACCCAGCAGAAGTGTGTGAATTGAAGGGGCAGGGTGAGCTGCCCACAAATAAACAAAACTATAACGTTCTATTTTCAGGCACAAGTGTGAGTGGACTGAAGTGCTGAGGGGGCCCTGCCAGAGCTTTGGACACAGCCCAGTTCAATGCCAGAAGTCAGAGCAAAGACAATGTCCTAGGGTGACTTTAGGAGTGACAACTAATTGTTTCTATTTGGGGCACAGAGATTGAAAGTTTGGTCTAAAATCCCCCAGACGATGTCTCCATCTCCCCCACTGAAATTTGAAGAACTGCAGAGTGAGCTGCTGTGATTTCCTGCTCACTCCATTGGCATGGGGTTCAGATTTTGGTGAAAGTGCCTTGAAGTGGCACTGAAACAAACCTTAAATTTGAGGCAAAGAAAGTCACCAGATTTTGTTTCTCACAGAATTTGTCCCAGTAGGTTAAAGTTTTCTCAGTATTTGCTTGCCCAGCAGATGAAATTATTATTATTTTCCCCTGTGCAAAGTCACAAAACAAAGGATGACAAACATGCACTCTGAGCAAGAAACACATCAGGTACCTGCCCAAACATGAGGCTTGAATAGACTTTTTGTGCACCTCTCATTGCATTTTTTCAACCCTTGTACAACTAAAGAGTCCTGAGACTTTATTCCCTTTTAAGAAAACACTGGGATTTGTGTAAAAGGGGTAGTTCCTGGAGATATTCCCTTTGGGTTGTTAAGTTCGTTGTGGGTCCTGGGACCCCATAAAGGGAGAGCAGACTGCCTTCTGCCAGAAAGTTAATAACCAGCACAGAAAGCAGAGCTGCTGCTGACAGACATTGTTTCCATAACCTATAGACAGAGAGGGCAGAGGGGACAGGGGAGATCAATGGGCCTGGAGTGTGTGTGGAAGCCAGCGTGTCTCTGATCTGGTTTCCTCCAGGGACTGGACCTCCATTTTTTTAACTTAACAGAAAAAATATCTTCCAGCCCTGAACAGTGAGTTTGGACATAGATCTTCAGCCATAACAGAAAAAAAAAAAACCAAACCAAAAAGCAAAAGGAAAAGAAAAAAAAAAATATAAAAGCATATTCTTCTCCTGTTTACAACCAAACCAAGCAATTGGTTTACAGTGCTGTGACTGGAAGCGCAGATTATCTTATCATTTTACATGTTTTTAACCAGATTAATGAAGCTTTCATGCCCAGAGCATTTTGGTCAACACTTAGCAGTAACATCCCATGTTTAAGTGTTTGTAAAAGCATTTGTAAAACGATGAGCAGGATTGTTATTTCTACAGCCAAGATTCCAAAGAAAATGAGTCATATGCAGCAGCACTGCCTGTTTCTTTGTCCCTTCCTCTCATTACTCCTATTTTGGGACTCTTGAACCTCACAGCACTTTTCAGTCATGTTTGATAAAGGAATAGGCATCAGGAGGATATTCAGACTCCACCACCTCTGTAGTTTCCAGACAGCCCAAAAAGCATTTAAATCTCCTCAACCCTCCCCAGATCTCAGAGAGCTCCCAGTTGCACTGCTGGGAGCATTTCCATACCTACACACGAGTACCAGAGAAAACCTAGAAACCATCAGCTCTGCTTTCTGCCATGGTTTGTTCTGGTGGAATTGCTTTTAAATTGGCTGAATCTAGAGGCCCCCTCCTGCCTCTGAAGCAGGTGCACAGAGATGCAAGAGCACGTGCTTTTCTGGTGCTGCATCGCCAACTAATTAATAGAAACAAAGGTTGGAAAAGACCCCTAAGGCATCAAGCCCAACCTTAAATCTGAGACAGTGAGACCTGCTCCTTCCATGGAGCTGTTCAACAAGAACAGGCCTGCCATTCCCAGGGGGAAGATGAGCTCTCAACTCATGAGGAACCACATCCAGGGCTGGAAAGAGCCCTTATCACAGGGGTGCATGAAGTTACACCAAAACACCCCTTTAGCAGCCCCTGCTCACCGCTATCACCCTCTCCTCAAAGGCCACATTTTAGAACTCCTTGCTTGTGTCTTTTCTTGAATTTTACCATGAACTTTGGGCTCCACATCCTTTGCACCACTGGGAGCTGTGTGCTCAGCCCAGCCACCACTGCTAGGCAGGAAGTGTGTGGCAGGTTCTGTGCCTTGCAAAGGGCCCTTCCTCCCCAGCAATCCTGCAAGGCTCCGACACTGGACACACACACATCAACCCCTCAGACCTGACATTTAACATCCCCAAGCCATTTATCACTCAGCATCCTTACCCTGGTTTAAAATCCCCGAGTCACAAGGCAAACAACATTTTTCTGGGCTTTTGTACGTTTCTGACTGCCTTTCTCCCTCTGTCTATTCAGCTGCCTCAATGAGCTCCCCCAGCGATCCCAATCTCGGCCGTTCTCCTCAGTGCCACCATTGTGCACCCTCAATACCTCTGGGGCTGCCCCATCCAAGCATGTCCACACCAGTTTCCCCATCAATTCCCCCACAATTCAGCAGTGCCATCTGATTCACAGGTTTTTTTGTTGGTTTTTTTTTTTTTTTTTTAATGTTCCACATATAGCAGAGACCCCAGCGAGCTGCTCTGCCTGCCTTAGCATTTTAAACAGCTTTACCCTGAACTGGTCAGCTGAAAAGCACTTATTTCTACAGAAAAGGAGATGACATCAGCTGATGTGGGATAACCATGACAACCTCCCCAGACCAGCAGGGCCACATGCTGTTTGAATAAGAAAGTTTAACTCTCAACAACTTTCTAGGCAGGACCTCCAGTTTTAATTGGCAGAGTGAGCACATGTCACTTTTGCACACACATGTGCTCCCCCCAGCATTTTTATGAACTAAAGGCTCCTAAGGTGTGGGGAAGACAGTGGTTACAGGAAATCTTTCCCCAGTGGCATTTTGCATTCCTACCTGCCACGGAGCTGAGGTGCAAATAAAGAGGATATCAGCCCCAAAAGCTTTCTTCAGTTTGTTTTCTAGCAGACTTGCACCAGCATCAAACAATCAACCATTTTTTCCTAAGAAATGTTCTTTGGGGTTTGACACATGACAGGACTTCAGGAGTCAGGCTCCTCATCTTTAATCATCTGCTAGGAAAGCTGAGAACTGAATGTGTTTCAAGACTTGGGTTTGGATACACAGCAACACCAAATCCATCTTCTAAATTACATCTTCCTACAGAAAGGGCTCCAATCATTCCTGATTGGTGTTTTCTTGCTTGGGTGGGGTGGAATTTCTTTTAAATTGGCTGAATCTAGAGGCAATGTGCTGGATCTGGAGAGGTTAACCCTCCTCTGCTGCAGTTTTGAAGCATGGTTGCATTCTGGAAAGCCCCACGCTCACTTTCTACACCATTTCTTTCCAGCATATGAACTTGTTATCAAAATAATAACTGTAGGAGGATTAGCCTTCTGGATCCAGAATCTCTCACTCCCCATTTCTCCATAGTAGTGTATTTATAAAACACATGTGTCCCATTTTGGGGTAATTTAGAGTTTGCCTGGTACATAAATGCTTCATTAAAACAGCTGCTCACAATCTGTTAGTATAAATATTTTCCACCGCTTTCTGATCATGGTGAAGGGAGGCCAAGGCCAGAGCCCTGGATGCAAACAGCCCTGCATGTTGGAGGTGTTCAGTATTTACATTCACATAAATACTACAAGGCTTAAGCCTGCCAGCCGTGGCTCCCTTCCAGGCTCTGGGTCCTCCCTGATGGGGAAACCTCTGAGAGATGAGGGCAAAGAGAACCCAGGTGTGTTTGCAGGAGCCCTCTGGAGCATCTCTGGGCAGCAGGACTTCACTGGATACAGTCATGCAGACATTTCAGTTCTGCATTGACACATCCACTGCCAAAAAGGAGCGGTTCCTGCATCACCACGTGTCCCTGCTCCATCTATTCCTGCTCCAGACCTCTCTTCATGCAGCCCTACAGCCCAGAAAACTAATTAGGTTGAAATAGAAGATTTTTTCCCCCTCTTTCTTGCCTCTGCTTCAAGTGTTTCTTGAAACTTTGGGGAAAAAAATGAGCGGAGCAAAACACGAAACCCCAAATATGAAGGATGCAGCCCAGATTGTGCAGCTCCAACCCTGATAAACACTCCCAGCCCAATCAGCAGATTGGATATAACTCAGAGACAAAATGAACCTCTCGTCACCTACAACAAAATCCTAATTTGAGACCAGCAGGCCCCAAGGGGTCTTGCTGGGAACAGGGAAGTCTCCTCCTCCTAACACGTCCCTGCCAGTGTGGAACAAAGACTTGTTCACTGGCCCAAAAGATCTGTTTGACTTGGAAAAATTAATCATGCCCAGAAAGCCACTCTCCTCGAGATCAGGAGGCTCAATTCCACATTTCATTAAACCCCTGCCCTTCTGGAATAACTGCAAGCAAGGCAGCAGGGTCACATCTGATTCATACTGTGACTGGGAATGAAACCTGAACCGCGGGCTCAGATCATTAATCCTGTTATCTGCTGCCTCCCTGCATCAATCCAGAGAGGAGGAAGCCTCTTTATCGCAGCTCTATGCCTCATGATGAAATAATTCAACTGGATTAAATCAGCTCTTCGGGTGCATCAATCACTCTATTGTCCCTGGAGCAGGAAGTTTCCTCCTCAGCCTTTAGCCACCTCTGCCCTGACCCATATTCCAAGGACTTCCCTGCACATTTTGCTCACGTCTTTATTTTGCATTTACTTATACAAGCAGTCCTGTCCCATGAGGAAGAGCAATAAAAAAAAAGCTAATAAACAATAAATAACTCTTAAAGTCATGCAAGATCTAATAGATACAGAGAGAGATGCCTGGTGAGATTTTCATTAGAAGCAATTTATGACTTGCTGAGACTTCCTCCTAGCAGGGTGTTGAACAAAGCATTTTGGCATTATGAAACTTCCACTAAGCACCTGCCTGAATGGAAATCTCACTCAGGAACCCACATCTTCAAAAAAAAATGTTGACTCCCAGTAAGGCTTAAGGAGTATCAGATGCTGAATCTGTCTCTAAGGCAGCACTGGAGCAAGACACCAGTCAGATACACTGTCCATGAGATTTCCCAACTAGAGCCTGTGGGTAAGAACTGGGAAACTCAGGGACCAGAACAACTAAATGTGACAACAATGACTAGTTCTTTGCTAAAAATCCATAGTAACATTGGGATCTCCAAAAGAGAAGCTTTTTATCTTAAATCCCTTTCTTACCATGGACATGATGGTAAAATCCACATCCCACATTATGGCTCGCTGTGCTTTGAGAGATCAAAACTCACACAACACAGGAACAGTTTTTCCCACAACTTTTAACCCGTGGGGCTTCTGCTAGGCCCACAGGATGAGTCTGGGGGTGTCAGTGGGGTCTGCTTGTTCAGCAGTGCTGTTAGAGGGAGGGAACAAGCACGGGGGCAGCATTTTCCTCGGGAACTTTGCACCCAAAATCACTTGTGTTGTCCAAGCAGGAAACGTGGCCTTTTTCTTTTTTCCCAAGATCAGCCTAGAACTATCAAGCTGCCCTCCTGGCCTTTTTTTTTTCCAAGATCAGCCTAGAACTCTCAAGGTGCCCTCCTGCTCCTCAGTAGCCCCTCTCTGAACTCACACCATGGAATCAGTTGTTTCTCTTTGGCAGAGGTGTGGTGCGAAGGGGTTCTGGGGAAGGGAAGCAAAAGCGATCAGAGAGGATCAGCTGTTGGGCTGTGTGGGATTTGGAATCTGTATGTGAACTTCACAGTAACAAAATAGGCTTTCCATAGCATTATTTACACTCCTGATGCAGAGATAAACCACCACTTCCTTGCATTACCCTCTTCCAAGTGAGAGCAGTGAGAAACATGACAAAAAAGCATTCCCATTTAAATTCTTGCTCTTTTTTCCCCCCTCTCCCTCTCCCAAACACACATTTGCTTGGAGCCTCAGGTTAACAAAAACCACAAAGCCCCACTTAGCCAAAACCACAACATTTTCCTTGATTTGGGGTCAAAACTGACAAGTTCTGCCTGTTTTCCTCTTGCAACCATCAGACTTCTCAGGTTCACTCTCAGAGCACCTTAGTAACGCTGAAAAGTTCACAGACCTGGCACAAGTTTGGGATTTATTATTAAACCTGCCAGATTTCAGGTTTGATTTATGACTCTTTCACAGGGCCCCGTTATCGAGTAGAGACAGGCCCTGCAGTCCATGCTGTGAGGCATTCTCAGAGCTTGAAACCAAAGCCAAAAGGGACCACTTAGAGCTGCTCTGCCCCACATAGAAATGCAGAGCAGCCACCACCTACCAGGACCAGGGGTGTAGCTTTTAACAATACTTCTGTATTTTCTGTTTCTGTGGCTTTCTGTGGTTTCTAGGGGCTCATAGCAGCAGAAAGAACACTGTGGAGTAAAGGAAAGTCAGGGGCATCTCGTCATGCCCTTGGTTCTCTTGTGGTTTGGCCTCTTTCAGTGGTGGTGCTGAATGCTGCAGGAGCCACATGGGGAGGTGAAGCTGTTCCTTTCACCAGGGTGTGAGTTGCAGAATTTCTGCCCTGGCCAGAGCATTTCAGCTTTGTCCATGACCACAGCATTGCTTTCCTCGTTTTGGTTCAGAAGGATGACAGCAGTTCTACGTTCAGCAATGAGGCTCATTTCCAGCTCCACCCAGGACACCCCCAATATCCAGGGACCAGGCAGGACTCCTGCAGCATTTCCTGAGCACTGCTGCTTTTGGGTACCTCCTCCCTTGGATCCAAAATCACAGCTTCATGCACTTCCCCAGGATTATGGAAGTAGGGAGCCCCATCCTTGTAGACCTGTCTACAGAGGGAGGCAGAAAAATAAATAAAATTTAAAAAAAAAAAAAAACCACAACAAAACCAAACCCAAAAAACCCACTTAGTATTTCTGTCACTACGACCCACAACAGAAACAAAACCTGGGACCAACTGACATTGTCCCAGGAGATAAATCTCCATTTATGTGAGCTTCCAGAGGTCTTGGAGAGATTACAGAAAGTGTGGAGAGGAAATAGTAAAAAGCACACACAGGAAACCCTGACGCGGTGTCGCTAAGCCATATGGCCAACATAAAACATTTAATACTTTTGTTTGGATTTGCAATGAGACATTTATATTANTATAAAAGATAATTTATTTATTTTGCATTTTAAACTCCAAGGATGTCAAAGGCAGTCTGCAGAGACGAGGGGTGATTTACTGCCAAGGTTTCAGGAGCAGTCCCAGGGGCCCCGTTCACAGTTATAACAACACATTTTATCTCTGCACAAGCAGGAAGGGGGGGCACAGCGAGACAGAGGGGCGGAAGTCAGAGCTGGCAGTGAATCAGATGATGCATATTAGGGGAGATAATAAGCAGAGATTACAGGCTTGGCAACTGCCCTGCGCTGTGCCCTGGGTTTGTGAAGCTCAGGTTCCCCAGCCAGGATTACTCGCTGCTCCGTAGTGCCTCCGGTAGTTTAGTCTCAAAGCACATCCCTCCAGGAAAAGCTGGTGTGGCCAAGGCACCTCGTGCTCTCTCTCTCCCCTTCCAGTTTCGGTGAAACTCTCAATTTCAGGAGAGGATCAGCACGGGGCCAGTCAAGCACTTCAGTCCCAGCCCTCCACAACTTCCGAGGGCTCCGAGTGCTGCACATCCAGCACTCCAAGTGGGTGGCATGCCCAGCTGCCAAGTTCTCATGTTGAATAGTATCACTCCAAATAGTATCACTCCAGCACCAGGGGGTTTTTTTCTTTCTTTTTCTTTCTTTTTCTTTCTCTTTTTTTTTTTTTTTTTTAAGGCAAACAGCTGCACAGCAGACATGCAAAAGGGCTCTGCAGGAGCCATCACCATCAGGTAGCTGTGCTGCCTCTAACAGTGCAAATTTTTCATTTAGGATGGGGTCTTGGCCAACCCACACCCTTCTTTAAAGGGCCTGGAGGTCCAGTGGAAGACTGTTTCCAGTTCAAAGTGGCTAGCACTAAGAACTTCTTAATTTGATGGTGTTGTTTAATAGAAAAGTAATAATATGTCCCATTCAAAGCTTTTTCTACATTTTCTTGTTCAGCTGCAGGTGGCCAATGCTTCATAAATTACTCAGGTGAGCTCCAAATGTTGCATTTCATTTCTTCACAGAAGGGTTTGAGATGGAAGGAACCTTAAAGATCACAGAGTTCCATCCCCCAGCCATGGGCAGGTCCACCTTCCACTAGACTGGGCTGCTCCAAGCCCTGTCCAACCCGGCCTGGAACACATCCACAGGTGTGGCATGCACAGTTCTACAGTTCTTTGTTCAGCAAGTCTCAGTCCTGGCTCCCTATAAAACTTCAGAAGCTCCAAAGGAGCAGCAGTTGACTCTAAAATAAGCATTTGCTGACTTGCCACAGTGACTCACTGTTTTCATTCCAGTAAATGGTCACAAACCTGTCAGGTTTCGCAGATGCTCTCCAGATCCTTGCAAGCATCACTTTGCCCTTTTGCTTTGGCACTTGAAGGTTTCTTGCAGCAAACCACAGTGCCACGTGCTCAGGAGGGACCAGCTAAACCCATCAGTGGTAGCAGACCTGTGGTATCCGTGGGAGCAAGCAAAACATTGTCCCTCCTCCACCATGAGGTTTGTCCACTTAGTTGTCTGCACCAGAACCTTAATTAAGTCAGGTACAGCTGCAGGAATAAAAGCAGTGAATCAGCAACTCCCCTTTGCCACCAAACAATTTCCCAGCACAGAGCAACAAGTGTGGGAGGCGAGAGAAAAAAAAAAAACCCAAACCAATTATTTTTAGTAATGATTTTTTTTTTCAGGTGGTATGACCCCAACTGCCCAAATCAGGGAAGTGAGCAACACCACCATCTCCAGCAGCCCAGGCTGGGTCTCTCTAATATATGTGCTAAAGCTTCAGCAGGAGATGCCAAAACCAGGAGGTAAAATTTCTTTGGTCAATGCTGGGAGCAAATATAATTAAGTGACTGAAATAGGCACTTTTGGACCTAAATTGCACAAAACTGAAAATGCTCATGTTTTCACTCAAACATGTGCTGTAACACTTTGCTCAGTAGTTCTAATTTAGACAGATACAGTGCTAACTCTATTTAAACATCTTTTAGAAATGAGTAATAACTCATTTTTTTTTCTCTAGCTGTACAGCCTAATGAATGAGTTTTGTCCCAAATACATCCTCATCTGTTCTGTGTATTAATTCTCAAAAGGAGCTTCAGTGGAGGATTTCTTATCTATGCATGAATCAGTTCTAACTCCCTAGTGAGGTTATTTCTGAAGTTTTTAATAAAAAGAGACTTTTGATTCTCGGGGTCATGTTGCAAATTATATCTTCACTAATCTAGCAGAGGTCAAAAAACAAGTTAGAGCCAAAGAACATCTCTGACTCCTTAGCACACGTGTGTCTCAAGGCTTTTAAAAATATACAGTCCTGCAGTTATAAATAGAACATTCTTCTCAAAAGGTCAAAAGCTTTCAACGTCCAGGAAAACAATATTTTCTTTCTTTTTGTAATTATTACCCTTTTTCCCCCCCCAGAATAAGGGTGCACTAAACTGGCCCAGGAGTTGCTCTGGGGGGGCATAATTCCAACCCATCTATTTTCACACTGTCAGAGAGTTAACATGAACATCAGTGTCATTTCCTTTGTCAGACACTTCAGCAGTGCAGCATCAAGACCAGCAACCAGACACTAAGAAGAGAAAAAGAGCACAAAAAGCCAAGAGTGAGGAGGAACAGTTTTCCACCAAACCCTCTCCAAGGACACGAGCGTGGGAAGGTACCACGGCAGGGTAAATCCCGTGCTTGAGGCTGTGATCAGTTCTCTTACATTAAAAAGCTGCTTGGACATGTAGAAAACTGCTCACGGGAGTTTGAAGAAGCAAAATCTGCTGAGTAACTGCACAAAGACAACAAACTATGCAAAAAGAAATCCAAGATGCAGCTGAGATGTGAGGAGAGCAAAGGCTGCTCTGAAAAGGGGTTTTTCCACACAGTGTGCACATATTCATTGCCTTCTTGGTTCTCCAGCTTCAAGAGCCCCTCTTCCATCTCCAATTCTTGTGCATTTCCTCAGAGATTGATGAAAAGAGCAACCCCAGTCAGTTCTTTAATTGGCCTTGCATGGGAGTGATCTCATAGAGCAGCTCATGTCTCTACATGCAGGATCTCTCCTTGCTGGTGAGGTGGAGCTTTGCATGGAGACAGCTCTGGTGAATATGGCCCCAGGTCCTGCTTGCAGGGCTGTAGAATGAACAGGATGATGCATTTGTGTGGTGCACAAATCCAGGTTTTATAAAGAAAATTAAGTTATTCCAGGGATTGGGTCTGCAAACAGCACCTGCACTGTCCAGAGATCATTTCAGCTTCTACTCTTGAACTGGTTTGTTTTCAAAACACTTCATGGAGCTCTGTCATGGAGTTTGGTCATAATCTCTGAATTCAACCTAAAATAAGGGAATCCAAATCAGGCAAGAGCTGCCATCTCCTTTTATGTCACTACACTTCTCTGTCAGGCTGAGCTTGACGGGGCTGATGAGGGTGGTGGGATCTCTGAAATAAGAACAGGCTGTGCACTCTCCCAAAAAAGCAGCATCAGGACACCATGGCTTTACTGAGGGACACCTAACTGTGCTCATCCTTTAGTTTACTTGAGGCTTAAAAATGTCTCCTTGGGAGCAGCCTGGGAAGGCTTAACTGTTTTTAGGACCTGGCTTTGGAGGAGCTGCTCACAATGTGATAATGTACAAGCTTTCTTCAAGCTTTTCTGTTCCTGTACTGACGCCAGGAGCTCTAAAGGGTGTTGAGTGGTGCTGAGCCTCTGGGGGGGTCATTAACATCACGTGCAGCACTGGAGTGGTTTTCACTGGCTCGAACCATCCCAGCCTGCTGATGAGCAGGCAGGGGTCAGAGGAAGTTGCTGTGGTCACAGAAGCACATCCTTTGGGCTTATCCTTCCTCTCCTTTCTCCAAGACACGTTACAGCTCTTGGCCAAGCCTAAAGCAATTTTCCCAACCTCCTGAGCAGCACCCCCCCCCAGCTGCACTGCCCACCATCATGAGTGCTTTGGAAGGGCAGCAGCAGTGCAAGGGCTGCATTTGGGGAGCTCTCCTGGCAGAGCCCTCGGCAATGTGCATCACGTGTGAATTTCACCAGTCCCAAGAGCAGAGCTCATTATTCATACACACACCACCTCCTTTCACATGCTCAGACAACTTCCCCCAAAAGCACTGTCAGCTTTACACAACCTCAGCAGCTCAGTTGTTTCACTGAAGTTAACACCCAAGGGCAGTATGGATGTTACACCCCGAACATCAGGGAAGTGTGAAAGTGAGGTGCTTTTCCCAACCCTCCTCCTGCACCAATTCTCCTCTGGCCAGTCCCTCCAGTACAAAACTCTCTCAGCTGGCCCAGGGAATGGCTCCCAGGCTTAGAGATGGTCCCTGTGCTGCAGACAGCAGCATCCATCCCCACCATTGCTTTTGCCAAGGTTCACCTTGGGAAGCCTTTCCCAACTATATTCTTGTTCTGGCACAACAGCCAGGGCAGACATGCCACCAGTGCCACCAGTGCCACCA
>VZUA01032159.1:0-10340 GCA_013401035.1 Horornis vulcanius | reverse complement strand
CAGGGCACAGGGACAGGAGGAGAGGCAGAAGTCAAAACCCCAAATTTCCTGCTGAGAATCAGGATTTGGACAGGTTGAGGCAGCTTTAGTTTCTCTCCAGCTGTCTGAAAAGCCCAGCTGGGTCTGTGGACAGAGCTGTGCAGCTCCAGTTGAGTTTTAATTGGTCCCGACTTTGTAAAAGGCTCTGTTGAGGTTGAGCAGGAACCACCTTTGATGAGAGGCCCCTGTGCAGCCCTGGCTCTGCAGGGGAGGTGGGGGTAAATTGGTGAGGTTATAAATCCCCAGCCTGCCCTCAGTGACCACTGGCTGAGGGTTAATGGCTGCTGCTAATGAGGGAATGTTTGGATAAGGCTCCATCACTGCTCAGTGTCATGGTTTGCACTCAGCAGGGGAAAAAAAAAGAGACTGATTGTCAATTCATGGGGCTCTTCAACCCACATTCATTGCTAGAAACCTATTAACTCTCCTAATTAGCTGGGGATAAAAACCTGTTAACAGCGAGCTTCTCTGGCTTGAGGAGTTCAGCAGAACTTTGCAGTTCCTACTTTTCTCTGTCTCCTTTTAGTGAACTGTCAGAATTTCCCCTCACCCCTCTGTGGTCGTCTCTTTTATGGTTTATATTGATTCCTTTTACTGGTCGGCTATATTTAACTCCCTTTGATAAAGTGTTTCTTCAGTGGGGTTGAGATGAGTTAAATGTTAAGGATTTATGACCTTGCTCATTTTTTTTTATCAGTTCCTTGGGAAGATTTATGAAGTATTTTATCATCTCTGAAATGTTCTTGATTGTTGATGGGGGAAACTTCTCAGGCCACTAGAACTTGATAAGGAGGTTTTTTTTTTCCCTCTAACCTAACAGCAGTAAAATGGGTTCAGAAGTTCATCTGTGCTTTATTCCTGGTACAGAAAAGAGGAACTGCTTAATATAGGGAAGTCATGAAAATATGGTACTGTATTAAAATATGGTTTATGTACATAAACTGAATAGCACAAGTTATTAAATGTTACTATACATAAAATTATAATTGCAGCATGTACTTGCATACAGATATATAAAATCCCCACCTCCTGTAGCTGCATCTTTGATTCTCTTTGAAACTTTGTAGGTTCAAACCCAGCTCTAAGTTCTTCCAACTCTGATTTCCTGCCGCTGGAGTTTGCAGCATCACTTTAATTTCAGTAGAAAACATTTTGTTTCCTTTAGGCTTTTGCACCCTGAAAATGCTGACTGTTTTCCACTTCAGACTTAGTGCTGAGACTTGAGGTGTCCAAATAATGTTAAAAAAACAAAGCACCGGCTTGGAAGATGGAGGGAGACAGCCTGAACTTGTGCACCTTCTGTGCTTGTGACTCTGTGTCTGCTCTGCGAGTGAATGATGGCAGCTTACTCAGCACAGCCAGCTCCCCATTTTCTCCGGGTTGTTCCATTTTCTGGCAACCAGTCACTAAAATCAGCAGAGCTCTGGTGACGTGCTGGACTGCTGGGGATGTGGAGACAGGAGACGTGCAAATAGTGAGGGAGTCTGAAGTCACCGTTTCTCAGAGAGTCTCTTTGTTTAGAAATCAAACTCTTACACTGAATAGTGAAATCCTGCTCTTTGTCAGCAAGACTCTATACCTAAAGGCTGGCAGAGGCACCTTCACCCTCCTGTGGTGGCTTTCTTGCTCTGTTGGTTATAAATTAGGACTTTTTTGTGCTCTAGGATGGCCCTGCTTGGGGTTGGACCCCTGTGGTCCCTCCCAGTCTCACCCATTCTGGGAGTCTCTGGGATTCCTGGCCTCTGTTTCCAGCTCTGTCACTCATTTGATGCCTGACCATGGGAAAATTGCATCTTTTGCAAAGGAATTACTCAGCCAGAAGAGAATCTCCTGCAGGGTGCTGCAGCTTTAGCCTCAGATGGTGCTGAACCCCCTCAGGCCTGGCTTTGTCAGGCAGGTGGTTCCACATAGGCTGGAGCTGGAGACAAATCCCATCTGCTCTGCCAGCAGGTGACTGGAGCAGCCACGTGGGAGGGCCAACAATCCCGATTTTCTGGGTGTCAGGCTCTTGTGTGACAACTCTGGGACAGCAGGTGGGATGTGCTGCAGATGGATGGCTCTGCTCCTCAGGCAGGACAACCTTTGGGTGCCCTTTGGGGTTTGTTCCCCAGCCTCCCAAGCTGGTTTGCCCTTAATTTGTCCCTGAATGTGTTCCTAAGGGCAAAAGGTTTATTTAGGGTCTAGAAATTTGCATTTCAGTTCAAACCTGGAGCCACTCTGGAGTGACCACAGGTGGAGCTCTGGANCCAGGTTGGACGCTGGGGCTTGGAGCAGCCTGGGACAGTGGGAGGTGTCCCTGCCATGGCAGGGGTGGAACTCGATGATTTTCAAAGTCCCTCCCAACACAAACCATTCTGGGATAGATTGGAAAATCCCAATCCCAGAACCACTGGGTTAGTGCTGCTTCCAGCCCCTGGATCCCAGCACAGGGAGGACGTGGAGCTGCTGCAGAGAGCCCAGAGGAGGCCCCAGGATGAGCAGAGGGCTGGAGCAGCTCTGCTGGGAGGAAAGGCTGGCAGAGCTGGGATTGTTCAGCCTGCACAGGAGAAGCTTTGGGCTGAGCTCAGGGTGGCCTTGCAGGGCCTGAAGGAGCTGCAGGAAACCTGGAGAGAGACAATTCCCAAGGGCTGCAGGGACAGCACCCAGGGAATGGCTTCCCAGTGCCAGAGGGCAGGGCTGGATGGGATCTGGGGCAGGAATTGTTCCCTGGCAGGGTGGGCAGGCCCTGGCCCAGGGTGCCCAGAGCAGCTGTGGCTGCCCCTGGATCCCTGGCAGTGCCCAAGGCCAGGTTGGACCTTGGGGCTGGGAGCAGCCTGGGACAGTGGGAGGTGTCCCTGTCCCACCCTGGAACTGGATGATCTTCAAGGTCTCCTTCCAAAAACCCTTCTCCTCTTTCCCCTTCCTAAACCACTCTGTAATTCCATGATTTTCTGATCTCAAGCACTTGTATGAACATCTCTCACTTACAAAACAAGCACTGAAGTGAAAACCGCTTACGTGCGTGCTTATAATAAAATTTTCTCTGCCTATTTTAAGCAGAGTATTTGAAAAAAAAAACCCCATAGCTCGCAAAACTTTCTGCTTTATATCCAACATTTTCTGGTGCAAAAGGTTAAAGGCAAAGCATATTATTGTTTTCACCTTCACTGGACACGTTTGCAAACAATCACATATGTTTAGGGGATTTTGGTGCCAGCTGTAGTTGTACCAAACGATACAATATTTCATAAATAAGCTGTCACTTATTCAGCATCTTTATTTAGAGGTGCTAAACAAGAGACTTCTTCTCCCTGCCTGGTGGAAGGCACATGGAGAGAAAAATGTGAGCAGTGTAACCCATGGAATCATTTCACTTCTCAGGGTTGTTACAAATGAAGTCCTACAGTCAAACACCCCAGCTCAGGGACTGCTCCTTCTTTTTAAAAAGAGACCTCTGTGGGTTTCTCAGGGTCAAACGAGCCCTGACTGGGGCTAAAACTGATCCAGCAGCATCTGGAATGAGTCACTTGGAGGTCAGGATTTCGTTCACTCTGGGATTGCACTTCTGACTTGGAGAAAACGAGTAATTATGTATTTATGATATCCAGTAGTGTTTTTAGAGCACCACAGATATCACAGTTGATATCAGGTATTTACAGAATTTTTGTCCCATACTATTCTATGTATCTTCATAGATCAGCCTGCTTGGCATATGATTAACAAAAAATATTAAAATTTGGTGTTTTTTATATTGAAAAATATTAAAATTGATTGAAGCATGAATAAACTTTGTTAATTGTGCTCAGCATTGGGCTTGATATTTCCACAACTTGAATTCTGGAGGAATTTACGTTCAGCCTGTTTTTTCTGTTAATTACTTTTTGCATATAACATGAGAGCTCCTCATGAGTCAATTGCTCGCAGGGTTTCATGTAATATAAACAGAATTCTAGCAATGGAATTGGTAAACACTGTGCCACAACTTCTTAGCTTTTCCTTCCATCTCCTCAGCCTTGAATTCCTCTTCTCACACACACGAGGCTCTCCAAGTCCCTCTTGTGCCAGGAAGCCTGTGCACTCTGCATTGTGGAACAATTAAATGCTGTGATAAGGATTGTTAGAGAAGAGCTTTTCTCACTGTCACTGTTGTCAAAATTACAGTGAATCACATTCACTGTAACAAAAGCATCTCCAGCCTGCATTTAAAGCTGGAGTTATAAGAATTCCATGCTGTCTGAATGGAGTTTGTCTTGAAATGCAATATGGGAGGAAAATGATGGCAAACCAGGAAAGAAAGACCATTTATTCAAAAAAAGCTATTTTATTCCTTCTGCTCACAGAAAATACATTATGGTCGTGTCCTTTGTGCTACAGAACCACCATTGGGTTTATTTCTTCTGAAATCACAAGTTGAGAGCAAACAAGTTGTACTCTCTCAGCAGGGTTTTGGAACAGTGAAGAGGTGTAAACACGTGTTGGGTTCTGAGCATTATTCATAATCAGAATATGCAACGAGAAAAATTAGAGAGCACCCAGATGGAAAGTAAATGTTTCAATACTTCCACATGACACAGGGAGCAGAACTATTGATTTATTTATTTATCTTTCACGTGGGAATTCAGTGTTTGGGTTTGATGTAGTCGGTGTAATTAACTCAGATCCTTCTGAGATCATGGGTTGGGCGGAATTAGAAATGCCAGCTGTGCTTTCCTGCTCATTTGCACATGCACAGCCCCCACAGTGTTGTTCCCAGGGACAACAGCCTGATGGGGCTTTCATGGATGGACTGGGGAGATGAGTCAGCCTTTTTTTTATGGCTCTTATCCCCAAGGATTAACAGCCAAATCCTCCAGTCTTTGTTGTGTTTAGGGAAGTAAAGGAAATCTGGGGCTGCATCCTACTAAAAATCCTAATTCCCATGAACAGCTTCAGTGGTGAGCACCTTTTGTAGTTCAAATTACAGAGGTTTCACTGGAGGTGGCTGTGAGGATAATAACTAAGGGAGGAAAAGTTGTAAACACTCCCTCATATTTACTTTTATGGAAAATTTGGATTTTAATCATCGTAAAATTGGGAAAACTCATGCATTTCCTATCTTTGCGGATCTAAGGGATCCAAACATGACATAGTCCAGTTACTTAAAATAAGCAACATCTTTGCCCTGATTTCTATCTCTACAAGAGAATTATGTCGGTTACTTTTGGTCCATGTTGAGATTTTAAGGTTCAAAAAGGTCACCCAAAAAATTGAATATTGCATCCTTCGAAAAAGAATCTTTGATTAAAGGATCCATTCCAAATAATTCCCCTCATCTTCTTGTGAATGGAAGGCATCAGGTTGTTTTTCACACAGGACTGATCACACTTCCGTTAAAAATAAATGTCTTAAATCTGCTGCCAATTTATTTATACACCATTCATAAGACCCATTTGCAGACCCAGACTGAAGTTTCCTTTATTGTCAATTATTTTCCCATCCTCAAGATATTTAGAAACATTAGCTGGGTCTCTTCATGCATCAAACACAGATGGTTCACTCTCTTGGTTTGGAATGACAGGTGTCTGCTGAGGAGGGCAGGAGCCTCCCTTGGAATGGAGAATGGAAACCCCCACCCTCTGAATTATTATCATTTTGAAATTAAGGGGCTCTCAGGCAAAGAGATGGGAATAGGAATAACAGTTCTCTACTGGGAAAATTAAAATAAAAATGCAGTGGTACAATGAAAGCAACCAAACAAAAGGCAAACCCTGGCAGAGGCAGAGCAGAGCCTGAGCCTTGCTGCTGCTCAGGGTGTTGGAGCAGCCCAGCCCAGCCCTCCTGCAGTGCCAGCTGTGGCTCTGGGGCAGCAATGATCCTGCAGCAGGGGGAAGTTTTCCTCTGAAGCTCCAGTGGTGCTGAGCTGGCTCTGCTCTTCCTCTGGGCACGCCGTGCACACAGGCTGTGCTGCTGCTCTGAATGCCAGCTGGGATCCAGGCAGGAATGCTGGGCTCCTGCCCTGCCTGCAGCCTCTGCCCATGGCAGGATGGAATTGTCTGAGCCCTGCAGTGAGCCTGGCTGGGCCCTGAGCAGCAGAGACCCTGCAGGGTCCTGGAAGGGAGAAAGAACCTGCCCCAGCTGCTGGAACAGCTGCCATGGACAGCAGAGACCCCTGCAGGGAGGAGGGGTCCTGGAAGGGATAAGGAACCTGCCCCAGCTGCTGGAACAGCTGGTGATAGAATTCCAACTTTTGTTTACATTTTGCTTTGCAACCTAAGATACAGCCAAACACCCACATCTTACATAGTGCAGTTGTTTTTCCAGCCATTGGGTAAATTTATTTTTTCTGTAGCACTCCCCCATTTTTAATTTTCACCTTTTGGAACGTGGACCACGGAGCTGATCATAAAAAGCTCATAACACTCTTGCCTCTGCCATTGTAAAATCATCCTTTTTCCCGCTTCTCCCCATGGAAATACAAAGATTTATAATTTTAATGTATCTTTTGTTGAGCTCTGTGGCTCCTGTGACTTTGAGACTGTTGCACACACTCTGACAGTGTCTATTCTTGAGGTCTAAGTTTTCCTAGCAGAACAATACAAGTTTTGCTCCTTCAGCTTTGCTTTTTCCACTCTTTACCTGCAGAATACCTCAATATGTTCAGCTCAACATGCAAATCAAGTGGCTTTGTCTAACTGCTCAGCCCTTGATGTTATTTGCCAGCCATTGTGCCCTCCACAAATTTCATAAATAGTAATTTTATATCTCCACATCAGTGAGAGCTGAGCAGGCAGAAAAGTGTCTTGTATGAAGAGCCTGAATTGAAATGATTCATTTGTAACACTCCTTTGTTATTTCCCTCTGCTGATTTTCCAGCTTTTGCACTCCAGGGTTTTGTCCTGAAATCAGTGCTGGAATGTAAAACACACTTCACAAGCGAAGGTTGATTTTATTTCAGTCCAAATCCATCATTTATATACCCACTAAATTCTACCAGGGCACCATCTGGTGAGGAGACAACGGGGTTGAATTACACATAATGCAATTATGGTGTGAAAACACAGCCGTCTCTGCTATTCATTAGATTGTGTTCCTAAAATACTTAGTAAAGATTAGGATGTAAACTAATAATACATTTCATTAGGCCCATAAAAATATCTCTGCAGATTTCACAGTGTGTGCATCTCTGAAAAATGTGAGGCAGTGTTCATTGAAGGCATGAAGGATGGACCAAAAGGGACCTTTCAGCATCACTCCTGAAATTCAGCTTCTTGACCTTCCTCCTACTCTCTTTTTAATTTTAATCCATTAATTTTAACGATGTATCTGCTGGGTATCATCCCTGACACGTGACACTGCAGCAAAATACAGGTGGGATAATTTCCCACAGAAGTGATGAAGCTTGGAGTTCGTCACAAAAAGGAGCTGGTGGAAGGTGTTGATCAAAACATTTTGGGCTTCATGGGGATTTTTCTGCGTGCTGGGATTTGCAAAATCATGTTCCCTCAGTAATCAATTACTGTACACAGATATTCCTGCAGTTTATGCTGGGCACACTTTCATCTTGTTCTTTATACTTTCAAACATATTAAAACATATGAGAGGTTTTAAAGCCTTGAGAGAATTTTCTGCTGTTATTCCAAACAGATTTTCCTCATGTTCTATCAGACTGGATTCTGTCTTTCCAGGGGATTTTCTATAACTTGCTTGGAGCCACCTGGTCTAGTGGAAAATGTCCCTGGTTGAGCTTTAAGGTCCCTTCAATCCAAACCATTCTACAGTTCCATTTCCATATACTTATTTAACTTGAGCAAAGGTTTTTAAGGGGTAAATACATGAAGATGATGAAAATATAAGATTAAGAGAGGAGCTGGACATCCAACATATTAATAGGATTTTTTTTTCCATGCATGCACAAATATTTGTAAATATTTACCTTTACCTAAACATGATAAGGAGGTCCTACATTCACTCCCCATATTTATTCAAACCTCTAATTTCTTTATATGCATTTAAATACATAAGATATTCATATGTACATTTATTTTATTAGGCTTATATGAAGAACCCATAAGTTATGTTCTCTGATTCAGATCTTCAATGCATTTTATGACACAGCTCCAAGTATTTAGTGGGAAGGGCCATGGTCAATATTCATCCTGGAATTTTCATTTGTGAGGGAACAGATTTCCTGGCTAAAAGAGACTGGAATTGTGCACATCACTTGAAGCTTTTATGTATCAGGTTATGACTGAGATTCCGATTAAAAAAATCTGCTTTGTTTTCCTTGTTCCTGACTGCTACTGAGAACAAAACCTTTTAATTAAAGGATAAAAAATGGAAAAGAATATTGGGATGGGATTTTTGGTAGTTTGTTAACTAATTAACCCTTTTAAATCAAATTAAAGTTCATTTGGAGGCCCCTGATTTTAATATTATTTTATGAGAGGTAGATATGTTGAGAAAACAAGAATAGTGGTTATTTTTCTTCATGTGACAGGGTATCCACACAATATAGGAAGATTTCTTGGAAATAAAAATAGAATTTTTCTACTAAGCAAAGGAAGTTTTGAGTCCACGACCAATATTCTTTCTTCCCTGGAAAGGGTGAAAGCCTGTGCAGGATTTTTTTCATACTGCAGTGGTGGTGATTTTTCTGCTTTAATGGACTCACAGAAGATCCTAAGGTGGCAAAAGAAACAATACTTCCAGTAAATGCTATAAAATCCTGACCTGAAAAGAGCGGTGCACTCTTTAGTACGAAGAAATTCGATTTCTCAAAATACAGATGTCTCATTTTGGTCGATTATACCTGGCAATATCTATCAAATATCAAGTGGTTCTCGATTTGAAGGAATTACCTCCCACAGCCACAAAGTTTAGGTCATTGAAATTGGTTTTATTCCATGGGCTTCATTTCCAACAGCTGAGCCCTCAGCTCACTGAATCTCTTGTTGCTGCTGAGGTTAATTTATCAGAAAACAAAAATAGACGTGAAGTCTCACCCAGAAAAGCCTGTGTTTGTTTAAATTCTGCTAAGGTTTTTTTTAGTCATAAATATTGCTGGCCTCCAAATGAGTTGTGTGGGAGTAGGATTCCTATGTGTCCATATTGCCTGCAGGATAATTGAAGTTGATGTATTTTTTAAACTTCACATCACCAAATGTAAATGAAAGATGCATGGTAGGATTCTTAACTTGGCTACAAACAGGATTGCTTCTCTTCTTGGGTTTTATTTTTTCCTCAAGCCTGCAAATGTAGAAGTTGAAAGGTTGGCATGGAAATTCTTGTCTTGTTGGTATGAAATTCTATTTCAGCTTCAGCTGGAGATGTTGTGATTCAGAACCTGTTTGGGTCCATGAGGACCAGACCTAGAAGCTCTGCCCACTTTTTTTTTTTTTGTCCCCTGGACAAATAAAAGCAAAAATCCATCTTTTCCATGCTGCCCTGGCAGCTGTCACTTGGAGGAACCACTTGTGTTTGCAGGGATAAGTTGTTTACCACCTGAGTTTCAATCTGTGACAGAGGTGTGCCCTCAGCCACCTTTTTTTTTTTTTTTAAGCTCAGTGAACCAAAACTTGCCAATCTTTCGAAGAAGAGCACAGCATTAACAAAAATTCTCTGCTGGCCTGGCAACATCATCATCCATTGCTGGCACAGCTGCAGAAGATTTTCACGCTGCTCCCCTGACTCATCCCGTCCCTCTGCAATTCCCTGCGTGCAGGATTCGTTCCTTAGGAATTGGAGGGGTGATTTTTCACTCAGTCTTCCAGGAAATGGCTTTACCTAGCAACAGTAAATAAGCCAGAGGAGGAACGAAGCTGAAGTTACTGCACAGGTTCATCGCTGCTTCTTAACAGAGCGTGATGGGCAGAGCTGAGAATATATTTACTTAATGTGAGCTGTAAGTCAACTTAGATACAAATCTTGAGATCCTAAGTACAGCCTGATCCCTTATGAGCTGCAGAGTTTTGATAGCTGACTCAGGGTTTAGACTATTTAGCATCAGCAAAAGCCTAATATTTACAGTGGAGCTGACACGGAAAGGCTCTAACCAGGGATTTCAGCAGCTTGGTATTTAAATGTTTGGTACCTGCAGGTACCAAAGCCCGAGGCAAGAAAGAGAATTCATCACAGCATTGGTTTCGAAGCCTATTTCATATTCAATCATAGCGTGCATTGTCATTTATGCAAAAATCAAGAGATTTTGAAATATATATTTTGGGATTTGCTTGGGGAAGCTGTTAAAAATAACTGCATTAAGACCTGGGAAATGGGAAAGGAGGAAAAAAAAAAGGCCATTTTTTCAAAGGTGGGTACCCTGTCCAAACGGAGACCAACAAGAG
>VZUA01032139.1:0-23237 GCA_013401035.1 Horornis vulcanius | reverse complement strand
TGTGCTCAAGCAGGAGTGAACTGAAGCCATTGAGCTGGAGCGGGCTGGTGATGGGCCTTTGATGTTTCTGTATGTGCAGAGCATCTCTCCCTCAGCTGCCTTGGCAGAAGCCTCCCTCTGCCATTTATTCCCTCTCTGCTCAATGGCAGCGGGTGTGTTCTGCTGATCAAAACACCCAGCACACTTGTGCTGAATCCTTTCAGGCTGCAGCCGGGGTAATTGGGATGGGCAGGATAAATGCATGGGAGTATGGCAGTCACGGTGATGGCAGCTCTTTTCAATGGCTGGGTGTCCCTGACGGGTAATTAGCGGCTTTAGAACGACTGGGATTGGCATGGCCGTGATTAAAAGGATTTCTGTCTTTTCTGTGATTGAAAACAGAAGATCTCCCGCCCCCTAATTCTCTTTTAATACCAGTGTTATTAGTGACACTTGGAACACAGCTCCTCTGTAAACTTAAATAATGACCTCAGTGAATGGTGAGTTACAACAGCAGGGACTGAACCGAGCTCAGTTTTCTATGCAAAGCTGCTCCTCCTGATTCTGTGTTCCCCGCTCCATGTGGGTGTCACTCCCAGTGAGTGTGGGAGACAAAGAGGACATTTGGTTGTGTGACAGCCTGGGGACAGATTGCCCAGGGCCTGGTTTAGCTCTTCTGGCTCATTTTGGATTTAAGGAGATGAAGAGGATGAACCATGAACTCCTCTGGACTCATCCCGAGTTTTCACCTGTCTGCAGGGGCAGGGTTTCTTGGAGCAGGGAGTGTCCCTGGCTCTTGAGTGGCACTCCAAATTGCCATTCCCAGTTTGGAAGCCTTATCAGCACTTGTTGTCATTTCTCCTCCAGCTCTGCTCTCCCAACTAACACAGTGTAGTGATAGGAGCTAACTCCCCTTCTTCCTTAAAAAAAAAATCTCAAAATATCCCCCCACAGGAAAGTTGGCTGGATACCATCCTTGCCATTCACCCAGGATATCTGGTGATGACCCAAAATATCATCATTTTCCCCTGATCTGTTGCTAGGTTCTCCAAAGGCATCTGCCATAGGGTGTTCTGTGCCTTTTAAATCTGTTTCTGTGATTATCTGTTGCCCACTGAGCACTGCAGAGCCTTTGCTTCATTTTTGCCCTTGGGTTTCTTGACCAGATTTCTCCATAGTGCTCTTCTCCAGTTATCAGGCAGGTTTCCACATTTTGTTGGCATGTAAAGATGCTCAGAGAGACTCTTCAGTCAAATTTAGTAAAACTAGCAGGTTCTTATCACTAATAAATTCTTGAGAGAATTTAGGAACTTCCTTAGGCTCTTATTTAAATCTTCCAGTTACTTTTCAGCTTCTTTGCACTGAAATCCTTGTGAATCCCAGTTCAGAGCAGACCTGTGGCTGTAGGTACTTCAGTTCTTTCAGCACAGTTTCCACCACTGCACTTACAGTAGCAATGGGAACAACTTCTGTTTTAGAAAATACATTTTTAGATATTCAGTTGCTGCTGTCACTGGCCTCAATTCAGCTTCCCGTCCTCCTTTCCCTTCTCCTTAACTAATTAAAGTCTTCCATGTTATGGCAAGATGGCATATGTAGCTTAAATAACCCACCTCTTTAATTAAGAGGTTGGATTCAGCCTTCTGAGATATATTTGACATCATTTGAGATTTAAAAATACATTTTACTTACACAGTTTATCCGTCAGATCGCTCAAGGAGGGCAAAGAGATAATGAAAGTAAATTATTAATTAATATTTCTCACCCAGTATATTCCATTAAGAATATTAAGCATTTATTCCGTTCCTCAAAGCATGTTTGACTTTGGATAGAATTTTTTTTTTTGAAGTCTGCCTGCTGATGAAGCTGCTGCTGTCTCTCTTTCACAGGGCTGTAGGGACAGGGTGGAAAATACCCTTCAGGAGCTAACTGAAGCCAGAATTTCCAAATATCAACTCACTGACCAGGTTTTCCATTTCCTTTATGCATTGTGAGCAGAACTTTTCAAGCCCACCGTGCCACAGACTGTCCCTGACACATCCAAGCTGTTCTTACCTTGAAAAAATTGATAAAATTAAGGAGTGAAAACAACAGCAGGAGCATCTGCACTTCCAGTGTATGGGATGGAGTGGGATGAGTTTGGATTTGGAATGGTGAAGGAATTCAAGATGTTGCTGGGATTGGGGAGTATTGCACAACATCTGGAACTGCTCCCTGGAAAGAGGAAACACCTTGGGATCTTTGTTGATAAGAGAATTTGAACAGTTTAGGAGCTGTTACTGGAATTTAAGCTGTGATTTTGTTCATTTTCTCCCAGATGTAGTTCCGAGAATCCTGGATCGGTTTGGATGGGAAGGGCCATTAAATCCCATCCCACACCTTCAGCTACCCCAGGCTGCTCCAAGCCTCATCCACCTTGTCCTTGGACACTTCCAGGGATCCAGGGGCAGCCACAGCTTCTCTGGGAATTTCACCCAGCCACACTCTCACAAGGAACAATTCCTCCTCAATATCCCATCCATCCCTGCCCTCTGGCAGTGGGAAGCCATTCCCTGTGTTCTGTCCCTCCATCCCTTGTCCCCAGTCCCTCTCCAGCTCTCCTGGAGCCCCTTTAGGCCCTGGAAGGTGGTGGAAGTTTTCCCTGCAGAGCTCCTGTTCAGTTCAACCAAGCATTCCCACCTTGGCACCCTGGAACATTTCAAGTCTTAACAGTTCTGTTCACCACTTCCTTCCTTCAGAGCTCTTTACTTACACAAATCTTTCTTCTGTAGAGCTTTTTAAGTCTCAGTCCTCTTTCTCCAGGGTCTTGGAGAGAATAAATGCTGTTGAGATGTGGGAATGTTTATAAATCCATTGGATATATGTGATAAATTTGTAAAGAGTGATGCAGACTAGAGAGATACTTTCAGTTAGGGTTTCTTTTTATTTATTTTTTTTTAAATGAAGTAGGTGGAATAGGGAGTTTGCATCAGGATTGTGGGAGGCCACCCGACCTTCAGGGTCTCCTTGTAGGTGACAGACTGGTCCCTTCTGGCCTTAATTGTAAATCTATGACTCCAAAGAGATAAAACGTGTCTTTTACCTTTAGAACTTGTTCAGAATATTGAATTGTTTGTAGAGATTTGAGTTCTGGAGGGGTTCTCTGCAGCAAGAACTTTCCATCAGAGAACACGCTGTGCCTTATGTCTCTAACCCCAGTTGCAGTTCCATACAAGAAAAATCTTGTATCATTACCCCAAAAATCCAGTATAAAGAGAATTTGATCAATTACCACCATTTCTCTGGGCTGCAGTGCCTCAGCAGCTGATTTTCACAAATACCATTGTCAGAGGGCTTAAAAAAATCCCACAGCCAGCACAAACCCTCTTGCTAAACTGATGTCTCCTTATTTCCACCATGGAGCCTGCATTCCTTGAAGGAATTCCTGTGGAGAGTCTGAGCTCAATCCTCCTCAAATGCTCTGAGCCATTTGCTTCCTTCTGAAGTTGATTCTTGGTACTGAATCTGTCACATTCTTTTACCAGATTTCAATGCTTCCCATAGAAATAATTTCTTTTATCTTTCATACAAGCCCCTTCACATCCCATTTTACCTGGTTTGCCTGTGCTGAAGTGCTCTGACCTGAAGCTGTTGTCCTTGCAGCCTCCAAGTAAGGGATTGATGTTGTTTCCATCCTATAAAAAGCAATCCAGTGTAGGGCAGAAGCTTCTAAACTTTCTGCTCTGGGGTTTCCCAGCTCTCAGACCCTTCTCCCTTCCCTCTGTGCAGTTTGGATGATTAGAAAATCACAGAAAGAGCAATTTTAAAGTATTTCTAAAATTATTATTCTTTGGACTGTCTTTTTTTTTTGCTGGGAAGATTTGTTTACTGGGAGACATTCCTCTTTCCTTTGGCCTTTTAGATGGTGCTGTATCCACTACTTACTTGAAGTTGAAGTGTGTATGAAATAAATCAGAACAATTTTATCTACTTTGGCCGGTTAAAAAAAAAATCAGCTCATAAATTCAACCAGTTTACAGCAGGTTTTTCAATTGCACAATCCTGTGTGAAATCAGGTGGTTGGACCATGGGAAGGGAACAAGGTGGAAATGTTTTTTTCATGGAATTGTGGAATGGCTTTGATGCCTTAGCATCAGTCTGGGTTGGAAGGGACCTTAAAGCTCATCCAGTTCTTCCCTCTGCTGTGTGCAGGGACACCTTCTACTATCCCAGGTTGCTCCAAGCCTTGTCCAGCCTGGCCTGCCTTGTTCCAATTCATTTTGCCTTGCTTGCCCTTTGTGTTGGAACCTTAATTGGACCAGTGGATTTTCCCAGTTTTGGTGCCTGCTTAACTTTTAGTGTGGGTTGTTGGGACAGGATGCCTGGATTTGCACAACTTTCCCAGAGTCTGCTGCTTCCCCTGGACACTTAATTTATCCAGGATTAGGGATCCCTCATTGCAGCCAGAGTAGCATTTTATTACTATTCATAAGTTGGTTAAGGCTTGAAAATCATTGGAATATCTTGAAGTCACTTTTCCAAATGAAAAAATTTACAGTAAAAACAGAGTTTGGATTTTGAGCCTCCCATCTTCCAGTGTTATCCACTGACTTTTCTGTTCCTTTTTTTTGTCTTCTGTGTGAATTTGGGTCATCCTGAGCCTTGTGCTGACCTGAAGCTGGTGACTGGTTTTTGGTTGCTGTGGGATCAGAGCCCTGTTTGGTCTTTTGGGCGGGACAGATTCCCCATTCTATCACCCAATAAAAATCCAAAAGCAAAACCCCTTTTTCCTCGCTGTTGGCTCCAGGAGTGTCTTTCTGAATCTCATCAAAGCCTCCCTGATTTCGCTGGATGGTTCTGGGCAGCGCTTCTCCCACCAGTGCTGCTGGTTGAGGCTGGGAGAGCCCGGTGTCCCCTTGGAAGTCAGATCCTGCGGGATGATGCAATGTCATTGTGCCACCATGGGACAGGCTGTGCCCTTAAAGATAATACCAGATTTAAACTCAGTTTAGTTTCACAGCAGTTCTGTCAAAGGGTGATGAGTCAAAGTCAGTTGTGGCCATGGGAGCATTATTTTCCTGACACATTGCCTTGGCTGTCTTCCTCTTGGTCTTTATGATCTTCCCAAGGCTGCTGAAAGCCTGGGAAGCAGGAGATATGTGCAGTACTTTCATTTTAGGTTTTTTTCTTAGTGTCGATTTTAAAAGTGCCTAAGTGAGGAACAGGACTCCAGAGTGAGCTGGAGGAATAGGATTAGACCTCATTTCCCTCTTTAAAAAGAGCCCTCCCTGCATCCCTCTGCACATCCCTCCAGTGAGTCCGGAGCCCGGCAGAATCCGGCTGGAAAAAACCCCGCGTTCTTTCCTCGTGCTGCCCCCCTTGGTTCTCAGTCTTTTGAGGGGATCTCATTTCTCAGCCAAACATTTGCAATCTCTGATTTGGGGTGGATGGCAAAGAGGGGGGTAAGCTTGGATGGAATTCAGTAGGAAACTGCCTCTTGGATTGCAGATAGAAAGAGCTCTGTGTGATAAACTTCCACCTCCAGAAAACCAGGTCTGGGTGGAAAAAGCTGATGTCCTTCTTTAATCACCTCCTTTGGAATCACAGAATGGTTTGGATTGGAAAGGACCTTAAAAATCATCCAGTCCTACCCCCTGTCATGGGCAGGGAAAGCTTCCACTATCCCAGCTTCCTCCAAGCCCCGTCCAACCTGGTCTGGAACATTTCCAGGGATGGGGCAGCCAAAATCTCTCTGGAATCCCAAAGGCAGTTTCTTCCTATATTCTTAATTATTTCTAGGTTTAGCGTAGTGGCACCTGCTAAAATTTTTGTCCAAATAATCGTAACTATTGGCAGGTGGTTAGAATTTTGTATAGGTGAGAATCTTATGTGGGTTTAAAGAATAAAGGTATCAGTGATAGTTTAAAAAATTTCATTGAAGGAGGATTTCTTCTGACCAGAGTGAAAGGAGGTAACAGAACACTATGAAGGTGTTTTGGTACCACTTAAGGGTTCAGCAAATGAAAGCAATCTGTTTGTAGATGTTTTATTTTTCATTAGCAACAAAATGTTTTCACTCTGACAAGATCTGAGGTGGGAAAGCCTGGAAAAGGACTGTTGGCAAGGAAAGCTGTGAGGATACCTCTGTAGAGGGCAGAAACTCAGTCTCTGGGGAGTGGATGGGTGTTTAGATAGAAGCAGTGATCCTGTGGGAATCCATTGCTGGGGTCCTGATGGAAGTCAGGTCATTTCCTGATGGAAATCCACTGTTAGTGGAGCCTGTGGCACACACGGACCCTTGGCCCTGCTCCCAGATGCCTTTTGGAAGTGATGTTTTCCCTGAAAAGTGACTGTCACTGCCAGTGGCTGTTGGTGTCAGCAGATGGATGCTGTAGTTGAGTGTTGCAAACCCACGAGTGAGGGCACGGTGGAACAGCCTCAGAGCCACACAAAAAGGGAGCAAAACCCCAGCAAAGGCCGGGGAGGTTCCTCACATCCAAATCCTGTGTGTCTCGACTTTGTCCCACCGTGACCTCCACCTGGGGGCGGGTGCCAGCCGTGCATCTCCCATCTGGGTTGTGCTGGGATGGCTCCAGCTGCCTCCTGTCACTTCACTGTCACCAGATATGTCAGTGACACCCAAGACGAGTCGTGTCCCATCCCTGCCCTGTCCGTTCCTCCGTCGGCCTCTCCCACCCGGCTGCTGGTTTGCCCCAGCTGGGCCCTGTGTCTCATCTGCTGTAGGTGTCCTGCCTACCTCAAGAGGTAACCATGGGATCCTGGAGTGGTGTGCTCACCCTCTGGTCAGTTTTCCATGAGCACTAGCGCACACTCACACACACACACAAACACACACACACTGGAATGTATATTCTCCTCCCCCCCAGCCCCCAAAATAACCTCTTGACCTGATCCTTGCTGTAGCCACCACCAACTCCTCTTGCAAATTGGATGCTGCTTTAAATGTGAAAACAAATGTTCAAGAAGCTATAAAACCTGAATGAAAGCTAAAGCTGAATTTATAAAGCCTTGTTGCATATGAGCCAAAAGTGCAAAAAGCTCTATATAATGAACTAACCTGCCACTCATATAAATATAAATATATATAAATATATTAAAATCAGACTGTTCTACAAAATTGTGTATTTGTATTTTTGTGTACGTACAATTTTCTGCTAAGCAGAAGGAGGATGTAGTATAGGATGATGTGAGAAGAGATTTTGTTTAATCATATTTCTTTGTTACTTATTTTTGTTAACATCCAGATGCCTGTCTTTGTCTTATGTGTATGACACTGTTCCAAAGGTGCAGTATCCCTCTCCCGCCGTGCGTCCGACCTCCTTCCTCCACAGGGAATGAGTCAGGTGATGCCCCTCATCATCGTCATCATCATCATCATCCCCTTCAGATCCACCCTGGTCTTGATCTTAAGGGCTGCTCCTTCAGCTGAAAGACGAGATGTTTCATTTCCCTGCGCGTTCTGTCGCTGCTCCTCGTCATGAAGTTGAATATTCATGTGCTGGTTGACTCCTCTGCACGTAGTTGTTCCCTAAATGCATTTCCATGCTCTGCTGCTGCTCCTTAGCCTGACATTTTGGGGGGAAAAACAATGGATTGGGTAGGTTGGGAGAGAGGATGACCAGATCCTCGTGGTGGGAAGTTGCTTGTGGAGAAGAAAGTGCCGGGGTGGTCCCAGGGGTGAACTTCAGTCACACCCCACAGGGGATGGAGGAAGAACCTCGTGTTCCCCATGCTGGCTGCTCTTGGGGGCTTGGCTGTCAGGAAGGAAGGCTGGGGAGGTGATGGGTTGTAACTCTCCCTGTGCCCCCTCAGGAACATCCACCCCAGCAGCCTTGAGAGCAGGGGGGGTCCATCTGTTCATGCCAGATGCCCTTGCAGTGAAGGCACTGAGTGTTGAGAAGAACATTCCAAACTCTTCTCCCAATCACTGCCTTCATCTGCAAGGTGCTGATGGCTCCCTGTGAGGAGAAAAGGAATAGTGTAGGAAACCTGAGAACCCTTGGTGTGCTTGGGAATCCTTATTTATCCATCACAGAGAACTATCCAGGGAAACAAAGGCCAAAGGAAACTGGATAGGACGGGATGTAGTGGAGTAACTGATGGAAAGCTTGGGGCAGGAGATGATGGAAGTTCACCTTCAGTCCCACCGCAGTCCCTTGAGGAGACTGGTCCAGCCTCCATCCCAAATGCAGGTGAGGGTCAATGTCCATCACACCTTCCCCTGGCAGCAGCTGCTGTGAAAATGAACCATCAACCTCTCCCCTTGTGCCCCTTTTTTTTTTTCTATTTTAATTTAATCCCTGTCTTTGTTAGAGCTGACCCACGGCCCGGGGAGAGCGATACTGCACCTTTCCACGTAGGGCTCATATTTATAACAATGTGTAATGACTGTAGCAAAAGTCCTTGTTTCTGTATGTGAATGGACAGAGAAACAAGTGCTCTATTGTATTGATTAAAATAGTTCAAATGAGTCCTGTATCATTGTATCTCCTATTCTGGATTAGTGCCTTTTGGACAGTAGACTGTTCTGTAATTAAAATGTAGTATAACTGCTTTTTTGTACAGTTTTGTTTTAATAAAACTTTTTTTTAATTTGTGTTTATTTTAGTATTGTACCTATTAGAAAATAAAAATGTATAACTCAACACAGACCCTTTTTTTTCCATCGTCCTTTTTGTGCAGGGCTTGGCTGTGAGACCTAAAACGTGTCCTGAGAACAAAGCAAATGTAGATGATTTTGATTTGTTTGGGGAAAAATGAATTCTTTGTGCACTCCCCCTCTGGAAGGGATGAAGGTGGTGGAATGGTGGATTTGAAGCAGTAGAATCACTTGGAATTGGAGCCGTGGGCTGATTCCAGAGACCTTTTGGGGCTCTTTCCACTCAAAGGAGATGCTGAGAGTGGAGTTTTCCCTCCTTTGCCTGGGGTTGTGTTTGTCACAGGTAGCAGTGCTGGTCACACAAAGATGTTGTGTCCTTGAAGATGGTGCCCTTCCCTCTGGGAACCTCCCCCACCAGGCTCCCACAGCCTCAGGAAAGGCCCTGCAGGTCCCATCCCAACAAAGTCTCTTGCTCAAGCAGCTGAAGGTCTGGAGGGAGCAGACCTTGGGGCCACTCGGTGACAAAACCAAAAGCTGTTGAATTCTTGAGTGCAGGGGTAATTTTGAGAAGCCCAAGGCAGGAGGGGGCTGTGGCTGCCCTTTGGTCCTGGTCTAGTTGGGCTGAGCAGCTTGGGAGGGGTCTCAGANCAGAATTCTACAGGGAAACTGAGGGAAAGGCTCCACGGATGAACAGGGATAAAAGACTGAACAAATACATCTGGGCATTGCCTTATAGCTCTGCCTGGGCTAGTGGGAATCACAGGAGAGCTGGGGCAGGACAGAAGTGCTTGGGAGGGGTCTCAGAGAGGGATTATGGGGTGGGTGGGTGGGGAAAAGCTTCCTCAGAATGGGGAGAAATTCCTGCAGGTGGTGTGGAAGCTGAGCTGGGTGGCAGGGGAGAGTTACTCATCGTTCCCCACTCAAAGTGCTGCTGTTCCTATTAAAAAAAGTTGTTGCCATACTCAAATTATTGGGATAATGCCTTAGGCCTGGTGCTGTTGGGAAGTCAGAAGTTCCCATCAGCTGCTTGGTGATTTTTCATGGAGTTTCTGGGCTGTGTGGACCTACACAGGATGTAAAGATGTTATTTTAAACCATCCTCATGACCAGAACTTGATGAGTTTATTTTTGGTCGCTGGGAGTTTTGCTGGTGAGGAATCTTGGTGTTCAAAGTGAGTTGTCATCTGCTTTTTGTAGTTCTTGTTCATCTGAAACAGTTTTGGGGCTTTGATGGCCTGGAGGTTTTGTGCTCATTTTGTGTTGAGAACATCTGTTAAAATCCGACTTGAAGCGTCTTCTGAAGAAAACCAGAGCTTGCAGCTCATCAGATTGGGGATTTTTTTTCAAGAAATTGAGATTTATCTGCTCGGTATAATTGAGTTATCACAGGAACAGAAGCCTCTAAGAGCCCTAAGATCAAACTGTCTGCTGGTTTATTCAGATGCAGTTGAAAAGAAAGTATTTTAGGGATTAATTGCCAGATTTTGGGCCAAAATGGCAGATTGTTTTTGGAATTACATTCCTTAGATATTTTCTGCAACTTGTTTTAAAGGAACTTCATTTCCAGAGGGTTTTGCAGCAAACCTCTATTTTACAGCTGCACGCAGAGGGATATTTAAGAATTAACATTTTGGCTCTGAAGCAGTTAAAACACCAGCTGAGTCATCAAAGCTCACATTTTAATGCAATAAAATATCACTTAAAGGTTTGGCTTAGGCTTGATAATAATCCTTTTATTACCTTTTAACCCGTTTTGGTTTTCTTTTTTTCCCCTTTTAGGTTTTATTAGGGCTGGACTCTTCCCTCCCATCTGATGTGGGAGCATTTTTATGGCAGGAAATCTCTGGCAGTGGGTGTGTGCAGTCCCATTGGCTTGATTGAGTCTTCACTGCTGCAGGTTTTAATCTGTTCAAACTGCCTGATGCTTAAAAACAAAGAGAAAAAAAACCCAACAAAACAAGGGGCCACGTGGCTTTCTCTTGATTGATTTCCAACACCCACCAATCTAAATTTAAGGATCTATAAAATCGTGAGGGTTTTGGGGAGGCAAAATTTTGAGCAAAAACTTGTTTTAAACCTCAGAACTGCAGGCTGGAATAATGAAAACATGTAGGAAAATGCTCCTGAAATCCCTGGCAAACCGTTGCCATAATGGCCCAGCGGGAGTCAAAAGAACAATAATGGTTTCATTCACATCAAATTGGGTTGAAGGACCTGCAGACCCCAGGGAATATTAGAGGGGTTGTTTTTTTTCCTTTTAACCCATCCATTTATATTTTTTCCCCTCAAACTAAACACACTTCCCATATTAAACAATCCACATTTATAACTGAAGCAAATTCCCAAAGCTGTGGGGGAAAATGATTTTATCCTTAGCTCACGCTTGTGAAATATATCTTTAAATTAGGGGGAGATGTGGAGTTTTGTGGGGAATATCCCTCAGTGGAGAAATAAGAGTGTGTTTTTATGAAGCTTTAATGTTATTTAATTAACTTCCAATGTTTCTGAGAGCAGACCATCCTAAATGGAGAGCTGGAGTCCATCCCACAGTGGATAAAAGGTTTTTGTGTTTGCAGCTTCCCCAGGGCTGTGGGGGTCGGGGGATTTTTCCCAACACCAGCAAATCCGAGGTTAAAAATCCATTGGGGCGTGACATCATCTTTGCCATCGGAGATGATGCCACAGAAACTCCTTCTGGAAAATTCCCTGGGGGGGTGGGGAATCTGCAGCTGCTCCTGCAGGAGGGACTGCGGGGTCAACTCCGTGGATTCTCCTGCCTGCTCCACAGCCAGGCTGGGGTTCAGAGAAAAAACAGAAACTGAGTTTATTTGGCTGCTTCAAATCAGAAATATTGCCCAAAATTAGAAATATTCAAGATCCCTTTATGTGGGAAATCACCCACTGTGATTCCTGGCTACCTGGATGTTTCCTGGCTTGACCTGGGTATGGATTCTCCTGGCTTTTTTGGCAAATCTGGGAGGCAGCCGTTGCTTTCCTTGTGAAATAAAAACTTCTTTGGCACAAGGGCAAGGAATCAATGTCCCAGGTTTCCCTCTCCTCGTGGGCAGGGATAGAAGGGCCCTGTCCTGCCCTCAGTGTCCTCTGTGCTCCAAAATCTTGGAGAGAATAGGAAAGTTAATCTCTGCTCATGCTGGCCTAAAACTGTCCTGGCCCATCCACCTCTCTCTTTACCTTGGCTGGGATATTTTTGTTTTTCTGGAGGGGGAAACAGTGCCTTTGGAATCTACTTTCAGCAAAGAAATATTCAAACAAGGAGCTGAATTTTACGTTGGAATCCTACTTTTCACTCATTGCCTATAAAAAGAACTGACCCAACATCACCTCATGGTTCACAGGGCAGAGCCTCAGGACAGAATTTCACCATTCTTAATAAATTTTTAGTTTGTTAATCCTGCCCCAATGTTCAGCTCTCAAAGTTTGTCTCTTTCCTCTCTTATTTGCAGTTTCTTCCCAGGGGTTGATGGAATGGCAATTCCTGTGGGAATTAAATCAGATCCAGTGTAGGAGCACTGGGATAAAATTTTGTGTGGTCACTCAGGTTGATGGGGAAGGCCAGGTTGGATTTTAGGAAAAAGTTCCAGTCAGGTTTTGAATTCCTGTCACCATAAAAGCTGTGATTTCCTTTCCATCTGACCCCAGAAGTAAAGGGAAAAGCAGGGGAAAAGGGAAAAAAAACCAGCTTTGAAGTTCATTTATCTGCTGTTCCACATCCTTGTCCTTCATGGTGGTTTATTCCTTAAAAGGAGAGGGATGGAGTTTTATTCCTCTTGGAATTACAAAGAAAATCAAAACTGGGCCACAGTGACCTGCCCCAGTCTGTGGAAAAAGTCTCAAAACTGAGATGAATTTGGTTAAAAAGTGAAATAGAGACTCAGCAAAGTCTCTCCTCAAAGCTTGTTGTAATGTACATTTCTCCTGTGAGAAGCAGGAGTTCAAATGTCAAGAAAAATCTGATTTCCTGCAAAGTAAAGAAAGCTTTAGGATTAATTTATCTCAAATCCAAACCTAAATGGACTCCACAGTTTCCATGAATGCTTCAGGGCCAGACTCAGCACTGAGCTGCTGGGAGGGGCTTCAAATTTAGATACTAAAGAGGAAAAAAAAAAGGGAAAATAAACCATTCCAAAGACATTTGCAGCTGTAATGGGAGCAGTAGGAATTCATGATCTCTTTCAGGAGGTCACCTTGGCTCTTACTGGATATTTTTATTTGGGGATTTTTGCTGCAAAAGTTTGGGGACATTTCTGGGGAAAAGCTGGAGGAAAAGTGGAGGGGGGTGTGTGTGGTTTGCAGTCAGTCCCCTTCAAAAATCAGAATAAACTCGTTTAAACTTGCTTTTCTAGGTCCTGACCAGCCTTGGTTGAATCTTTATAATCATTCCAGAAAGAAAATGAGGGAAGAGGGTTTTTTACCCATTTTTTGAGGATTAAAAGCAAATAAGCACATAAGATAAAAACTCCTGGAATTTGGGAATCCCATGGAGGGATTATTTCACTTTGCTGCTGATAGAGAGTTTTTCTGCAGGAACAATGAGCACAACCCTTTCAAAAGTAATTTTCACCGAGTTCTTTGAAGCAGTTCCTGTGCTTATCTCTAAATCTTCTCTATTTTCCTTCTGATCTCCTCTTTAAAAAAATTAAAACTGCCTTGGTGTTTTGAAGAACTCAATTATTCCGAGCTGCAAGATGATGTAATAGTGAATATCGTTTTTATCCGCAACAAAAATAGACAATCCCATTTTTTCCCCATTTTTTTTCTTCTCCATTGTTTCATTCCAAGTTGAGGCCTTGCTGTTGGATAAATTAAATGGGATTTTACTGGACTTTCACCAACTCACCCCATCCCTGGCACAAAGGGAACAAAAGTAAACACTTGCCAGTTTATTCCTGTTAATATTGAAATTTTAACACAAATTTTAATGCATTATCTGACAGCATTGGACCAATGGGTTTTAATATTAGGATTAAAATCCTAATAGGATTAAAATCACTTGCTGGTAATTCTGCCTCAAGAATTCAGCAGTTTTCTCATCTCCCATTTTCACAAATGCACTTTTTGAGCTGATAATGGTTAATGTTTTATTTTACTGTACATTTTCAAGATTGTTTCAGATGTGGCATCCCTGCCCATGGCTTGGATCAACCTGGGATAGTGGGAGGTGCCCATGGCAGGGGGAGGAATAGGATGAGCTTTAATTTCCAAACCAAATAATTCTGTGATTCTGTGTCCCAAAATTAACATTGTGTGACAAAAATCTCTTCATTTCAGGCTCTTTTGGCTCACTAACATCCCCAAATTGCTTTATTTTGCTGCTTTTTTTAAAGGCTGCCCACGCAACAGGGACAGGGGCAACATTTCCAAGTTTCATTCCTCCTTGGCATGGCTTTATCCTTCCCTCTGCTGAATATCCTGGCTCCTCGTGCTTACTTTAAATAAAACTGGGCTGAAACAAAAGAAAAACCAAGAAAAGCTGGCAAGAATTAATCCTTGACATGCAGACCCCATGGCTTTGCAGTGTTGTTCGAGTTGGGATGGAATTTCTCCGTTTTTGTGGAGAAAAAAATCCATTTTTTCTCCTTTTTTCCCCCCATTTTTTCCATTTTTCTCCCCATTTTTCCCATTTTCTCCCCATTTTCTCCACTCCTCGGGGGTGTTGCCACTGCGTTTTTTCACCCAGCATGTCTCAGCTGTTTTGCCATCTGTGTGGCTGCAGGAGTGCTCAGGGCTGGCTGGAAAAAAGAGGCTTTGTCAGGAGATTCTCAGCACCATTCATTCACGTGAAAGGAAATAAATAAATTTAGAGACCCCTGTAAATCCGGGATTTTCCTCCATCTTCTTTCTTCATCAGTTATTTTTTTAGAATTCCTCTCAGGAGAGGTAATGGATTTGCTTAAATCTGCCCTAAGGAGTTGCTTCTTGTTGGGTGTAATTATTCCACCTTAAAGAAAAAGAAACAAAACAAAACAAAGGTGGAGATAAAACCAGATTTTCCATATTAATCACAAGAGATGGAGCAAATCTGAATTAGGAGCTGGGTTGCATTCACAGAAAAATACAATTTAGCTCAGAACATTATTGACCACAGAATTGCAGCGTTTCCTAGCAATGAGACACGGAATTTCTCTTGGGTTAGGTGCTTAGGAAAAAAAGATATATTCAAGGAGCAGCCTTGAATTCTGGTTATTAAGGAAGATCTTTTCCCACTGACACTTTAATTGTGATTAAAGCAGCAACAAAAGCTGAGTGAAGTTGCTCTATGCCCTCAGAACTGAAAGCTGCAGCACCTGTGATGGGAAATCCAGCACCCAAAACCAGATTTGTCTTTTTGTTTTAATAAACTGAAGGAAATTTCTTAGGATTTGCATTCGGAATATATTTTTATTTGTGGTTTGTTGATTTATTTTTGTCTTTTTAACAAAGCTCCCGAAGTCTCTATATATAATTATTTTTCTATATTACTTTCTATATATCATTATTTTTCTGAGTTATTTTAAAACGTCTGTTATGCTCAAAAATGAGCAAGACTGGTGTTTATTTTCATTTTCACCAGCACAAAACAAAACTGATAAGTATCAAAAACTGATTAAGAAATGTCAAACTTATAAGAAATATCAAAATTGATGAGGTGTTTCCAAACCAGGGTAATGCTTTGGCCAACTTATGCTACTCCTTGTGTTTAAATTTTGGGAGTTGTCTTATTTTGCATTATTTTATAGGTTTGCATTACCTTATAGGTTTAAGAACCTGACTTTAATGTATGAAAATACTCCAATTTCTCCTTCTGAAGCAGTTCTTCAGAGGGAACTGAGAGTTTTAAGTAGAAATAAGTCATTAATAACTCTTGTTGTTATATTTGAATATATATCAGTGCAGTATTACACTATAAAATTTTCTCAGTTGATGAAATAACTCTGAAACCAAATTATATTTCAGAGACTCAGGGATGTGGTTTTTTTAGGCACCTACACAGTTAAAATTCTTGGGGAAAAGGAATTTTAGATGGGTTTGTCATGGTGAGGTGAATCTGGGCTATCACTTAACTTATCACTTAACTTATCACTTAACTTCTGAGGTCCATAAGTTTCCCCCAGAACGGCTGTTCCCCATGAAGTTGGTAATTTTATAAACTTTTATTCCAGTGTCTTTTTTATTTATTTTTAGCTTGGTTTAGCTTTGGAGCTGTTACCAGCCCGAGTCTTGCAGAGTAGCCAGGATGGTGTCAAGGTTTGATAAAAGCAAAACAAGCAAGATTTTATTAATAATTTACTTTACAGTGACAAATCCTACTGCATTTGACTGGAAAACAAATTGTGAGTGTAATCCTGAATCTCAGAGCAGTGACAGTGATGGAAGCACTTTTGAAAGCAAGGCCACTGGATCAGATTCCCTTTGGTCTTTCCCCTCGCTTTTCCCATTTTCAACAAAAGGATGGGTTAATTTGAATTTCATTGCTTTTTATCCTGAGGGAAATATCAAATGATCACTGTTATTGCCCCAGAGGAGGGGGACAGGTGTTGTGTTTGGGTTTTTTCCCCACACGCACACACACTTTGTGCTCATTAATTTGTGGTTTCACACCTTTTAGTGGGAAGAGGCCGCCCGTCCTTGTCAGGAAAAAGCAGCCGTGATTGATCGTTCGGGGGCAGGAGGGGAAAATATTCAGGAATTGGTTATATAAGCATTTAAATGAGCAGTGTGCCCACAGAGCAGCGTTGGTTTTCCCTGGAGGAATGTGGAAATTGATGTTTTTAACCTCCTTTCTGAGCACCTGCCCACCCCGTGTTTCGTGAGGGAAGCGATGCCTCCGAACCAGTGCGTTCGCTGAGGATTCTTGGATTCACTGAGGGAAAAACTTTTCTGTTGCATGATCTGCACCAGCCCAGCAGATGGGAGGGGGAAAATGGGCTTCAGAAATACCTTTATTTCATCTGTGATCTTTATATCTGACAGAACTTGCTGGGTGAGGCCTCGGTGCTCGTGGGATGTGTCTGAGCAGCTCCAAGCGCGGCACAGGGCCCACAACCCAAATCCGACATCTCCTTGCCTGCTTTCCTTGTCAGCTGGATGACTCTGACAGCCTGGATTCACTGGGAAATCCTTCCCTGGGATGGAATTCCCAGAGAATTTGTGGCTGCTCCATCCCTAGAAGTGTCCAAGGCTGGGTTGGAGCAGCCTGGGATAGTGGGAGATGTCAGGGTTGGAACTGGATGAGCTTTCAGGTCCTTTTCAACCCAAACCATTTGGAAACTCCATGAAGTGTCAAATTCTCATGTTCCTGGATTGCACAAATCCATCTTACATCTCTGGGAATGCGATCAGGTCTGAAGGAAAACAGAGAAATCCCCACCAGAATTCTGTTCCCTCTGGGAAAAGTTCTCATCTCTAAGGACATGGCCCCAGGGCCTTCAGCTCTCTGTCCCTGACACTGGCCTCATGAAAAAGCAGCTCCTGGGGTTCAGAACAAGCAGGTTTTTATCTAAAAAAAAGTCATCCCATTTTTTTAAGGTCCAGAGGACATCTGTCTCTGGATTTGAGCTTCCCTGTGTGAGGGGGGAATTTTGAAAGCCTTTGGTACAGGGTTGTGAGGGGAACATCGAGGTTCAGAGACATTAAGAAGGGTCTGGCCACGGTGCTGAGTGGGAAACAGAAGAAATGATGGAATTAAATTCCTTACTAGATGTTCCCAGTTATTGTTTCAGCTGCTAACAGGAATGTAGATGCTAAAATTTGGATTAGGAGGGGTTTTTTTTCCCTCACTGACTGCATCAGTAGTGGAATTCACTCTCTGATGCTGAGGGATCACCATTCTGATGGCATTCTCACATCCCCATCTCTGACAAAAAAAGTGATAACTTTTATTTCATATCTGGAACACTGCTCAGGCTCTATTTTTAGATGCACATTGGGAATTTTATTGGTGTTTCACAACTGGGAGTTCTTGCAGAACTGAAAGGTGAAGTCAGTGCTCCCGCAGGGCTGATTTAAGGGCAGTTGCTGTCCTGTGGGATTTGTGGTTAACGCTGAAATTACAGCCTGGGCTGCTGAGGTTGCTGGAGGGTGTTTTAGGATCAAATCCCCTCTCAGACCCCTCCTCTGAAAGCAGAGTATCTAAAACTCCTTTGGTGAGTAAATCATTGGCAGGGGGATGAGGAAATCCTGCATTTCTACAGGATAACAGAGATGTGGCATTTTCCCTAATAAAAACTAATTGTAGTACATCAATAAAATGCTGCAACCCAAAAATGTAGCAATGCCTTCAGCACACCCTGCTAAAATACCCTTAAATCTTTAATTGTAGCTTCAATACCATGTATTTATCAGCACAAGCAAGCACAGACTGAATTTCTTAATAAATTGGTTTGGGTTGGAAGGGACCTGAAGGATCACCTCGTTCCAGGGATACCTCAGACTGTCTGTGCTGTTGAGAAGGTGCTTTTTATATTGGAGTCATTTCTCCTGAGTGAATTCCAACCTGGAAACTGCCAGCAGAGCTTTGCTTGCATCGTGTTTCTATAAAAGAAGAAGAAATTTTGCAGAGAGCTCACATCAGTGATTTTTCCCTCCTGTGGCAGGGGGTTGGAATGAGATGAGCTTCAAGGGCCCTTCCAACCCAAACCATTCTGTGAGTGCTGTAAAATTCTACAATTTTTGCTCCTTGTTGTTACAGTATCTGTTCCATGGCATTGTGTGGAGCTCAGCACAAGGCAGCACCTCTGAAGGTTTTTGTAGGAAAGTGAGAGATGAAAATACATTTTAAATTGTCCTGAACTTAATTTCAGTTCCTTTTCCTCCTTGCAGTAGTTCAGCTTTTGGGGGAGTTTCTTAAATAAACCAATAGTTTATTCAGGTATAAACACAAATAGAGTCAGGTAGTGCTCAAAGAAATTTGCTTTGAAACCCAAAGGTATTTCTTTATAACCTGAATTTTCAAAAGCATGGATGGAAAGTGCATCAGGTGACTTTGTTCCATAAATCCAGACATCTCCAGTGGGCCTCATTTATTGATTATTCCCTGTGTCATTTCCTCTCTCCAAGAAGATAAATTGAAACCAGGGATCCTGTCCAATTTTCACTTTTCAAAAGTGGTTCTGATGCCTGTTCAAGGTTACAATCCCTGCCAGGGAAGAATTTACTACAAATAAGGACCTAGAGCAGATCATGATCACAGATGCTTTTTGGAAAATATTTTGCATTTTGGCTGAGGTGTCATGTGGAATTTGAATGTTCCAGGTGAAGGCATCATTTCATGTGGGGTGAATAAATCTAACCCCATCCAAGTCTGCACTCTTTAAAGTTGTATTTTTGACTCTTCCTAAATAGCTGGGCAGTAAAAAAAGTCTTAAGTTTTGATGATGAACAAGAGTGAGGTTTTGCCTAATTTTGTTGGTTTTAAAACTGGTCTCAGTCCCAGGGTTTTGGGGTAGGAGGTGCCCCAGTGCAAACACCTGGTTTTTAGCCCAATAAGCCTGGAAGAGTCCTTTCAAGTTTCATTTTTCCGGTGTTAATTATTATAAATACCTCGTATCTGCAGATTAATATTGTTTCAAACAGGTGCAGTCACTTAGTATTAATGTGAGTTTAATGGGTGTTACTCCCTGAATTGGCTGCTTTGAGGCTTAATTTGGAGAAAAGTGTGTAATGATGTTTAATAACTCGCTTTGCCAAAGAGCTGGACGTGCTTCCTTTCACCTGAAAGATTTGTTGAATGTATTTATTTTAATTTTTTCACTCGGAATTATTTGTAGCACTCATCACAAACACATTGAGCCAGGAGTTTTGCTGTTGAGTGATTTACTGTAATACCTTGGTGGAATTAATACAGTGAGATGAGAGCTTTAGCTGGTTTATTCTTGATGAAAAATTCAAAATTAAATTCCCTTCAGGCCAGAAGTTCTGCTAGAGGAGACCTGGCCCCGTGAACAGACATTAAATGTAAATATAAATAATTTAACATAAAAGCACATCTGAATGTCACCTTCATTAAGAAATGATGAATTTCACCCCTTACTCCACTTAGTGCCAAACGAGCTCGTGATGAAATAATGTGGATTTTTGAGAGCTTTGTTTTGCTGGGTAATTTTTTAGTGGGTAATTGTGAATATTTTTGCATCCTGTGTGGAATCTCACAGGTTGGCTGTTCTGTTAAATGGTGTAGGAAGGTCCAGTGGTGTCCAGGACCCTTGAGCATCTGCAGTTTTCCTGGGGCAGAGGAGGATGGAGAATTCCTAAGGAACACCTCCTAATTGTGCTCTTTACATTGCTGCACTTTTATTTTCCATCTCCAGTGGTGACAGGACTAAAAATGTACAATAATACAAAATACTAAACCAAGGATTTCTGGATTAAACCAGCAGAAGCTGTGTTCCCCGTCAGCAATAATTGGAATATACTTGGAATATCCCGGGGTGGGAGCCTATTTCTGGCAAATCCCCCTGACACAGGGAATGATTTGACTTTGAATTTTCAACCTGGGGGGAAAAACTGGCTCTGGATGTTGTTCTAGGAGGTTGTGCCTGTGTTTCTGCACCAATACAGGTTTGATTCTGTCAGACTGGTGACACTCAGAACGTGCCTGTCCCCACAATTCATATTTGAAGCCATTCCAAAACCCTGCTCTCCTAAGGATGGAATTCCTTCATGGCTGGTGCAGCATTTCTTTCCTGTTGCTTAGATTAAACACTTTTAAGAGTTTTTTTCCCCCCACATTTCAGTGTTCAGCCGTTCTTTTCCTCACGCCTTTGAGTCCCATTCTTTTTCTTACACCTTTTAGCAGCTTCTTGCGAGGGGGGGTTGGTTGTTCCCCGTGAATTCCCAGAGTATTCCTGCCTCACCCTCACCTCACAGAGCACCAGTCCCTGTCTCAAACAGCTTCTGGGATGTTGGAAAGATTTCATGGGCCTCTCCCCACAATTAAACAGCCACAATTAAACCTTCCTGGTTTAATTGCCAACCCTTGAGCCATCTGCGGGTCTTTCTTACCCCATTGTGCACTGAGTTTATTTCTGTTGGGATCAGGATAAATCTGCTGTTTGTCCTCAGCCCCCATCTCCTGAGAAAATAAAAATTTTCAAGGTGGTAGGAAATTCCAAGGAGGGTCTGGAAATCTCACTCAGCTGTGCCAAAAAGCAGGAACCTCTTGTTAAAGGCCAGGTCGTTTAGTGGCCAGTGGGTGTTTGGGATCATGGAATCACAGAGTGGTTTGGGAAGGCACCAAAGCTCATCCAGCTCCAACACCAACACCTCCCACTGTCCCAGGGTGCTCCAAGCCCTGTCCAACCTGGCCTTGGATGCTCCCAGGGACCCAGGGGCAGCCACAGCTTCTCTGGGAATTCCATCCCAGCTCCTCCCCACCCTTTCCAGCCACCAATTCCTTCCCAGTATCCCACCTATCCCTGCCCTCTGGCAGTGGGAAACCATTCCCTGTGTCCTGTCCTTTTGTCCCTTATCCCAAGTCCCTCTCCAGCTCTCCTGGAGCCCCTTTAGGCCCTGGAAGGAGTTCTGAGCTCTCCCTGGATCCTTCTCCCAGTGAACACCCCCAGCTCTCCCAGCCTTTATCCCAGTTCTCCCAGTTGCTGGAATTGTTGGAATTTCATGTGCTGCATCACACAAATGCTCACAGAAGACTTCACACCACCACGAGTTTGTTCCTTCCCTCCACAGCGTGGTGGCCACTTTCAGGCTTGCTCTGGAAGTTCTCTTCTCCTTGAAGGTTCAGTTTTGGAGCCAGGTTATCAATTCCAGAAAGCCCCTGGGTGTTTGTTTTGCAGCTACCCTACGGATCTGCCTGGAAAGAAAAATCTTTGTCTTCTTTTCCAAACAAACCCTTTGTGTATAAAAACATTTGGAGAAATAGATCTTGTGAGCATTTCCAAGTTCAGCTGATCTCCCTGAAGAGGGAGCGTTTTGCTGGGTTAAGAACCAGGCACTTGCACCTGGCCAGAGCCTTGAATTCCTGAGGGAGGGAGACAGGGAAACCCTCCAAGGAATGAAGGATCAGTGTTGACCATCCATGAAGCTTCCACTGGCGTTTTTCCCCAAGAACAGCCACAGCACCTGGTCCTATATAGGTTAATCCCATCAAAGGAGCGACTCTTTCTGATTTGCAGACTAGAAAATATTTCACAATTATTCAGGGCATGGACAAAAGACCAGAAATACAAATAAAGGCCGGGACCTCACAGCAGTTGAGCCTTTTGTCTGAGCCAGCACTGGGCCGTGCAGCACTCTCGGTCATGCTCCGTGGAGCCAGGGAACAAAGGAATCCTGACCATGTTTGCTTTGGCTCCAGGCAGGGAGGGATGATTTAAATGTGTTCTTAAAGGAGTGGTGAGCCAGGACGGGGGCCATAGAATCTTCCTTTTCTCTCTTTTTCTCTCTCCAGGTCACTCAGATGAGCCGTCCAGATCTGATTTTGTTCCTCATGAAGTACCTGATGGCCTTGGTGGTTGGGATCCCCTCGGTGTTCTGGGTTGGAAGCAAGAAGACCTGCTTTGAGTGGGCCAGCTTCTTCCACGGGCGCAGGAAAAAAGAGTGAGCACGGATATTTCACAGATAAACCCTTCCCTTGCTGTCCTGGGAGAGAGTTTGGGTTGGTTTTAAATGGAGGCAAAGGCAGGAATGGATGGAAAAGTCACTGCTCAGAATGCAGCTAGGAAGGACGAGACAGACAACAGCTCAAAAAATTCCTTATTTCTCCCTAATTATTCTTTGTTCCCAGAATCAGATCTACATTTGTCTGTCTTGAAACTGTTTTTAACAAGAATTAAGTGTCAAATAAACACTGCAACTACTCTGCCTCTTACTGAGAGGTGGAATGGAAAATTTTATTTATAAATGTGGATGTAGCCAACTGAATCAGAGCTTTAAATGGAAATTAAACACAGGTTCTTCTCACCGTGGTTGCAGTTTGAAAGCATTTCTCTCTGCTTTTAATCTTCCATATGCATTGGTGCTGAAGAGTAGTTTGATAAAGTGACAACAAGAATTTCTTGGAGCTTCTGTAAGGTTGAAATTAATTTAGATTAAGGTTGGTACCGATTTAGAGAGAATCTGTGTGGTAGCCGTGGGTAGGTACTTCCCTAATAAGTGTTGTCCTTTAAGATGTTTTAAAACAGATCCACAAAGGCAGAATCCTTTCGGTGACTTTTGGTCCATCCTTCCCGGATTCAACTCGGCCAAAATAACCAGATAGGGAGGTGCTTCAAAATCAGGCAAACGGAGACATTATGATGTAAATAACGCTCTTGTTTGCCGAGCCGTGCTCCTCGTTCTGTCTGTAAAACAGTCACAGTGCTGTGATCACTTTTACACCGCAGTAATTAGCGTTAATTGCTCTGCTCAGAGTTGTCAACGAGAGCCGCCAAGTGCTGCAAGAGCCGGACTTCGCCCAGTCCCTCCTGAGGGACCCCAACACCCCCATCATCCGAAAGTCCAGGGGCACTTCCACCCAGGGCACCTCCACGCACGCCTCGTCCACCCAGCTGGCCGTGATGGATGACCAGAGGAGCAAGGCCGGCAGCGTCCACAGCAGAGTCAGCAGCTACCACGGCAGCCTGCACCGCTCGCGGGACGGACGGTACGAGCGGCCCCCCCAAAAAAATCCCGCAGTTACGGATGGTTTGGGTGGGAAGGGACCTCA